>QFEM01003288.1:0-20518 GCA_003316205.1 Boletus bicolor
TGACCAGTAGAGCAACAAACAAGTGGATTAGACTGGGGATTCCAGTCGCAAGTGTCTACTTTATATATAATACAGGCGCGCGCACAGACCCTGCTATGCGTGAGAGGAACTACCATAAATAGACTAAGTAGAGAAGCAAGGCACGGGAAAAGAAGAGACGGAGATTAAAGAGGCAGTGTGAGAAGAGCGGAAATTAAAGAGGCATGGGTACCATGAGGTATGACGTCATAGGTTCTAGACCTAGTCATGTGTTGGTTTCCACGGTCACGTGCACTGATCACGTGACTGAAAGAAAGAAAAGTTGAAGTCCGAAAAAGTTTGAAAATGTTCATATTATAACAGCGACTCCTTGTCCCATGCTAAGGAATTCCCTTGAGCACTCCCTTGTCCCATACTAAGGAATCCCCTTGAGTACTCCCTTGTGCGCTCCTTGGAATCCCCAGAGTGCTAACCGCGTCGTCACCCCTAAGCGACATCCTTGTCCAGCGAAGGCCCCATTACGATAACCTCCCAGTCATCGTAACAACTAACAGAGATTAAAGGGGCTGTGTGAGAAGAGCAGAAATTAAAAGGTTGTGGTTACCATGAGGTATGACATCATAGGTTCTAGACCTAGTCATGTGTTGGTTTCCACAGTCATGTGCACAGATCACGTGACTGGGAAAGAAAAGAATTAAAGTCCGAAAATGTTTGAAAATGTTCCTATTATAATATATTCGTCAAGTGCTCTCGTGGCAATGTCCTCAAGGGCACAATTTATACACACTGCGAGCAGAAGCACTCAAAGCAGAGGAAGGGAAGGATGAGTGAAGAAGACAGCGATGCAGTGAAGTGTGTGTCAACAGGCGAAGATGATAAGTGTAACAACAAAGAAAGGGTGTTGGGGACCAAAGAGGTTGGCAATGAAGAAGTAGTTTTGGAATTATGAAAAGACCACAAAGAAAGAAAAGTCACTAAGTGTGATATTCAACTCAAAGAAATGGAATTCTGAAACTAAAGACATACATGACTCTGAGCGACTACTTATACTACTAGGACTGCTTAAGGGCAGGCCTGGGAAATATGTTGAAGTGGGGCATGTAATGGCAGAGCCATGCACAGGATGACATACCTAGAGTGCCTGGCTTAATGAAATGGGTGCTGGTTTGAGGTTAAGATTGATTGTAACTCAGCATAGCTGAGTTTGTATCTAAATACAATGAGTGTGTGAACTATTATACATATAAAGTATTACTATGTTCCACAAAATAGAATGTACCAGAAGATTCTGTAAGGCAATGTCATAGATGACATCATAGATCAAATGTTCTAGAAAGATCATGATAAGATAAGATAAGATAAGATAAGATAACAGAAAGGGGTAAGGGACGAAGTGAAAATTATTGTGTTGTCGTTTCACAAACAGTCTGTTTTGGATCACCCTCAGCAAATCTTTCAGGTTGCTCCATATAGATATCACAGTTGATTTTGCCATTGAGATAGGCATTAGAGACATCCACAGACCAAAGGTGGAGATCATAGATGGTGGCAAGTGCAAGGATGACACGAAGGGTTGACAGGTGCACAGTAGGGGCAAACACCTCAAAATACTCAAATCCAGGATGCTGAGAGAAGCCCTAGGTGACCAAACAACCCTTGAAGCACTCAAAGGAGCCATCAGCATGATACTTCTTGGTAAACACCCACTTGGAGCCAATTACTGGTCGATCCTTGGGTCAAGGTACGAGCGTCCATGTTCCATCGGTTTTGTAAGCAGCCAATTCATCCAAAGCAGCCTGCCTCCACTCTGGAGCATCATTACGATTCATCACATCTCTGAGCAATCTAGGGTGGGCTGTATTGATGGCAAAACACTGTGCACTGTCTGCTTCTTCATCCTCTGAGTTATCTGAGTCATTATTCACCAACTGTGCAGGACTAAGCTTCCACCATTCAGGAGGAGGTTGCCATGCTCTCCATGGCAAGCATGCTCCAATCCCAATGGAACTCACAATGGCTGTGGAGCAGGTGGTGGTGGAGTCTCAGAAGCATCTGGCAAGGGATGAGGCACTGCAACTGGTATGTTGGGTTCTGAATCCTATTCCCCATCAGGATCAGGCACCTCCCCCAGGATGAAGAACCCTAGGAGTGTCATATCCCATAATTCGCCCAAGTCCAACTCCAGCATCTCCGGTGCTGTACGCACCAACTCTGGACCTATTTCGTCTATATTGCAACTCCGGTCCTCCAGAGTTGCCCCTCCATTTCATCTATCCTGTAAAGTACATTTCCAATATCTCGTACCTTCATATTACCTTATGCCCTGACTTCCCCATTATTCCTGACTCTGTTGTAGTTACCCATTGACCCTTCAGTTAGTTTCCTCCATCTCGTTACTCACCCTAGAAAATACTCATCCCCTCAAAATTACTTGTACCCCTAAAAATACTCGGACTCTCGGACTTACTCCTCCGTCCCTGTTTGTACACTGTATATAAGTACTTACTGATAGGGCATGTACCTCAGTTTGAATATCACATTAGACTCACCTCCATCTCTCTCTGACTGTCTCTGAGTCTTGACAGCTCACCTCTAACCCAACCTCTGTCGAACTAAGGTTACTTGTGACCTTTCATTCACCCTCCGACCACCTCCGTAAATATAGGACACCAGACTTGGACAAGGGTGCACCATATATGGTGAAGCCGAAGTCCCATCACCTCGTATATAACTCCGGAGTTCTGGAGTTCATACCGGAGTTGATCTGGTCTTAACAAGGAGTGTCAACATCATTGTCTGCAGTATCCCCAGTCAGTGGTGCAACATAAGCTGAGGGTGAGGCAATTTGAGATGGTGGTGTGTTAGTGGGTGATAGAAGGGTGGTTCGCTCATCAAAATCAGTGTGTTGTGAGATAATCATGTGCTTGGTAGTTGGGTTGTAGAATTTCCATCCCTTGTACCCATCAGGATACCCAATAAACATGCACTTCTCATAGTGAGGGCATAGAGCACTGCATTTGTCCTTCTGGATATGGACATAAGCAGTCAAACCCCATACAGGGAGGTGGGAGACATCTAGTTTGTGTCCATGCCACAGCTCATAGGGTGTAGCATTGTCTGAAGCAGCAGTAGGACATTGATTCCAGACATGGACAAGTGATGCCAGTGTCTTGCCCCAGAATGCCATGACAAGGCCAGATTCCTTGAGCATCGCAGTAATCTGCTCAGAAAGGACATGGTTTGCTCATTCAGCCACTCCATTCTGCTGTGGATGTGCACGAACAGTGTGCTGGTGCTCAATACCATACTCAGTTGTGAACTTGAGCATGGCATTGCTCATGTACTCGCCACCCTTGTCATCTCACAGAGTTTTGATCTTTCACTCTGTCTGGTTCTCTGCAAATGCCTTGAACTGCTTAAAGGCATCAAAGATGTCCGATTTGGCACAGATGGGCAACACAAAGCGATACCTCGAGTAATCGTTGATGAAAGTAACCCAATAGCAATATCCAAAGAAGGTTGGGTAGGGCACTTGATGGACATCCAAGTGCACAAGCTCTAGAGGGCGAGAAGCACAAGACTTGGAGCTGGGAAATGGATTTGTGTTCATCTTGCCAGCCAGGCATGGCTTACAGATCACATCAGGGAGTGACTTGTTGTTAAACTTCATCCCAGTCACCATGTTGTGCTCATAGAGTGATTTGATGTCAGCAATATTATGGTGGGCAAATCTGCAATGCCAGAGTGACAAGTCAAGTGGAACTGTGGTCGCAGGATGTGCATACTCAGTTACAGGCTCAGTCGTGCCATCCAAGAATGCAGCATTATGGCTGTTGATGGTGGCAACAAACAGGGGTGGCCCAGAACCTCGAGAAAACATTATATGGGTTGCATTATATGGACAACAAAGGAGGTATGGCAAGTTAGGTACAGGACAGCCAGGAGGTTGTTGTGAAGTTCAGGGACATGGAGGACATTTGAAAACTCTATAGCTCAACCACTCTTCCCATCTATGACTAGGTGGAACACCACAGACCCAACTCCTGCTGAATAAACAATGGTATTGTTGGTGAGCTTGATTGGGATGCATTTTGGGGTATAGTTGTGCAGCCAGTGACGATGGGGGGTCATATGAGAAGTGGCCCCCGAGTCTGCATTCCAGTCATGGTCAGCATTGAGTTGGAGAGGTGAGAAGAGATCAAAGGGGTCAATGGAATGAAGACTTGCATTTCCAATGTGTTAGATTGTGATTGTGCACTTTGCGCTTTTAGAGTAGTTTTCCATATTTAGACATCAGCCACAATGTGGCTGATGTCTAAATATGGAAAACTACTCTAAAAGCGCAAAGTGCACAATCACAATCTAACAGACATCACTGGCATTCCTACTCACCAACTCTGAACCTCCAGAATTATCTCTCTTTTCATTTATTCTCTAATGTACATTTCCAATACTCACATACCTCCATCTCCCCTGCATCTCATATCCCTGTCCTTCCTGCATCTCATTACCTCTGTCATCCCTGACCTTGTACCTCTGTCCTCCCTGACTTTATTTAGTTATGTTTCTTGATATCTACCCTAAAAAATACTTGTACCCCCAAAAATACTTAGACCCCAGGACTTTAGTACTCTGTCTTCCATTTCACCTCCATATATAAACCTTTGTATCTAGCATTGTAATTCAGCTAGACAATTGACTTAGACATTGGCTTATTCCCTCTGATCATCTCCAACCCTTGTAACCCCAGTTAATTATATGTATTGTTCATCTCTGAACCTCCACTCTGAAATCCAAAGACCTGATCAATAGCAAGAGCACATCACATATGGTGAAGCCAATGTCCTTATCTCTACAAACTCCAGAGTTCCAGAGTTACACCTAGGGATCATTGGCATAATCTTAACAGTATTATCTAGCTCCCACTTGCTATTCATCTCACTCAAGTTTCTTATCCTCTAGACTTGTACAAAGTGGTAATGCCTGTCATGATCCCCTCAGTACCCTCTGTTTCCCCCACCTTGTCTTGTTACAACACCCTTTGTATCTTTGCAAGCAATCATTGAAGACCAGAGTCCATCAGTCAATTCCATGTATTCTCCACATGTCATACTCTGACTCTGATCCCATCATCACTCTCATGCACTCCAACTCCAGGAGCCAAACTTCCTGCAGGTCATCATTTATAGCTGAAAATCCTGTTACTGAAAAACAATCCAAACACATCATAATTGAGTATCACTTTGTTCATGATGCAGTAATGACCTTTAAACAGGTCAGTCTATTTTATATCTCTAGGAATGACAACCCTGCAGATATGTTCACCAAGAACCTTGGATATGTTAAATTTGAGAAATTAAGATCACAATTAGGTTTGGAGTTGTGTAACCTCACCTTTCCTATGGATTGAGCAATTGAATATATATATTATGTCTAGATTTACTATGGTATATCAGACAAGGGGGAGTGTTGAACAAAGTAATACTCTATATGTAGTATAGTTCACATGCTCATTGTATTTAGATATAAACTCAGCTGTGCTGAGTTCTAATTGATCTTTCACTTGAACCAGCACCCATTTCATTAAGCCACTCACCAAAGGTATGTAAATCTGTGCATGGCTCTGTCAATACATGCCCCACTTTAATATCTGTCATCCCCACTTCTCTGTTTACTCCTGATGATGACTCTGATGATGAATCTGATTCAAATGTCCCCTCTGATGAATAAGACACCCTCTCTAGTCTTGCTAGAGTGATCACCAGCCTTTCCAGGGCTGCTGTATGCTCTCCAAGAAACTCTGGCCCTAGAACAAAGGTCCGATCTCTGGACCAGTTCAACAGCACTAATCTATTATGATGACCCTGGGTGAGAAGTAATCATAAGGCCCTTGCAACAAGGAGTGATTCTGAACAGCAGAAGGAGGCACTCTAGGGGATTCCTAAGTGCAGGATGAAGTGGCAACAGAAGGGTCTTTCCAACAGTCAACAAAGGTGACAAGGTTTGACTAGAGCAATGGCTCATAGGTCGACAAGGATGTAGGTTCAAGGGTTTGACTAGGGCTGAAGCTTGTAGGCCAACAAAGGTTCCTTAGTGAAGGAAGAACAAAGAGCTAGCAATCAGAAGATGCTAGGAGACTTAGAGCATGAAGGAGATGAAGGGAAGACAACTAAATTGCCTAGGGTAGATAAGGTACAGGAGTAACTCAAGGGAGGTCTAAGCTAGGGAATCGTAAGGTAAAATGAGGGTCTTATATACAATTGGATAATGTGTACGGGCCAAGTGCAGGATAACGTGGATTGGGTTAGACTGTGGGGATATGCATATGGAATCAGGAGAAGCATGTATCCTTTTATTGGAACAATCAGGGATCAGAACAATAAGGAAAGAACAATGGGAACACGTGTATGGAACATGTGAAGCATGTGGCCCGTGTATCATGAGAGAATCAACAGAGACATAAGAAAATGGGAAGGCACCTCTGGTATAGAGCGAGGAGAAGCCAGAGGTGGAAAAAAGGGATGAAGTCCAAAGGGTGAGTTAGGACGCAAGCAATGCGAGGTCCTAACATTGGTAGTACAAAGAAACTGAGTAAACATAGAAAATGAAGGAAAGAAATGAGTACTCATAACACAATCCTTGCAAACTCTGGGCCTTCTTGGTCCACTGCAAGTTGAACTTCCAGGACCACCCTAGAGTCTTTTGTACAGATCACACCAAAGTCACCTTTGTGCAGTCTTGCCTCACAGATATGGCCCTTGAATGGTTTAAGCCAGATCTGCTCGAATCAACTTTGTTGAACGTACTAATACTTTATATGTAGCATAGTTCACACACTCATTGTATTTAGATACAACTCAGCTGTGCTAAGTTATAATCAATCTTGATCTCAAACCAGCGCCCATTTCATTGTGCCACTTACTAAAGGTATATAAACCTGTGCATGACTCTGTCAGTACATGCCCCACTTCAACAGGTTATGAGCCCTGCCTGTGCTTTATGCATGGTGACCATGCCTTCTGAGTTGATGTGTCTTTATGCTTGACTCAATGCTTAAATTCTCTGTGTGTCTTTATGCCAAGAAGGTTCGAATGTAGACACATCTATGTATTTTTACGCTGGACCGCCTCTGATGCGTTATATGTACTCTAGGGTGTAAAAATATCACCTGGATATTCCAGGGAGAGACTATATCACTCCAGTGGCAGGACTCTGAAAGCATTCAGGAATGAGCAATTTACTTCACCCCCATTTTCTCATTGATTATGGTAAAGTACTGACACCTTTGCATCCCAAAGATCTCTACCTACGAAAATGTCCAACACTTTCAAAGACCTCCCTTGTCTCTACAGCACCAACTACCAATGTTGGTATGTCGACATGGATGCATTTCTCCATTCTCAAGGCGTTTGGATGGTTTTCTGTACTGAATGTCCCGATCATGTTTGGTACAAGGAAGGCAAAGATATCATCATCGACAACTCTGCTGCCATCAAAGCATGGAATGAAAAGGACGAAAAAGCTACTGGCTTCATTTAACTGAAGATGAAGCATCATATTTCTTCCAGGTATCCAAATGACCTAAATTCCAAGCAGATCTATGATTGGCTTGAAGCCGACTTCGCTACCCCCTCCATCACCTCAGCCTTTGCAGAATTTCATACTTTTCTTACCCTCACCATCCTGGAAAACTCACATCCTGCTCCTGCCTTCTCTAAGATCTGTGTCTAGTTTGCACAACTAGAGAAGTTGAAGTATTCCATTGATTAGAAAATCCAAATGATGCTGATCCTCTCCAAGATTCCACGTTATGTGGATATTCTCTCTACAATGATGAACCAGGTGTCTCTAGAAGATACCTCAATGGAAAAAGGTAAAGGTAAAGAGACAGGAACTACATCAGTGATGGAGCTAGAGAAGCTTGTCATTGCTGCCTGACAGCAACATGTGTCTTGACGTGGACAGCCTGCCACTTGTGCAAGTGCACAAGGTTTCCACTATAAAGTGGAAAGGGGGAGATCCTCAGTTCTCACAGCAGCAGTTGCAAGGACAAGGGAACATCCAGCAGGGTAAGAACAAGAAGAAGTACAGAAAGTGCTCTCAGGCTGGTCAGGAGAAACAGAAATAGCGCAAGGAAGCCCATCTTTCAGATGAATCTGCCACTGCCTCCTTTGTTTTTTCTGCCACCAATATTCTCTCTCCCGCTGGTGAACCCACCTACTCTACCACTGTCGATCCTTGCCAACTCGCCCACACTCCTGGTGTGACATCATATGGTCCTCCTGCATTTCTACATACACAGAATGTGATATCACTGGTGCATCGCTTAGGCAAGACACCCACATGTGAAACAGTTCACACATTGGACCTGGTGGCAAACCATCACCTTCTCACCCCCATACCCAGGCAGCCTACATCAGCACCTGCCATTGCTACTTCCATTGCTAACAACTCAACTGTTGGCACTTCCATTACCCCTCCTCAGAAACATAGCATTTCTCCTTTCTTCCATAACAACCTGGCTAGTCATCTAGGAGTGTCTAATTATGGCGAATCAGGCTTCAAACAGCTCAACCAATATATCACCCATCCATCCCTCGTCAAACCAAGCAAGATCCCTCTTGAGGAACACCTTGAGAATCTATCCACCAGTGCTCAGAAAGCCTGGATGGAAATCAATGATGAAGACACAGTCTCTCTCGGGGAAGAATTGTAATGAACTATTGTGAACGACAAAAATACCACAAGGCTCAACCGCTTGCAGGCTACACAAGTCCTGGCAAACAAATGAAATGAGATGCAGGAGAAAATGAGGAGGAAGGAGAGTTGTCTCTGTTCGATGCAGGCCTATAATGAAGAACAAGTTCCCAAGACAATGACCAGTAGAGCAACAAACAAGTGAATTAGACTGGAGAGTCCAGTCACAGAGTGCTAGCTTATATATGTACAGGTGTGCGCACAGACCATGCTGTGTGTGAGAGGAACTACCATAAATAGACTAATGGGAGAAGCAAGGCACGTGAAAAGAAGTAACAGAGATTAAAGGGGCTGTGTTAGAAGAGTGGAAATTAAAAGGTCATGGGTACCATGAGGTATGACATCATAGGTTCTAGACCTGGTCATGTGCTGGTTCCCACAGTCATGTGCACAGATCACATGACTGGAAAAGAAAAGGATTTGAAGTTTGAAAATGTTTGAAAATGTTCATATTATAACACTACCCCCTTTTTAGGACTCAAATTCCAGGCGAGTTGTGGAAGGAACAGATTTGGTGAAATTTTCATAAGGAGAAAAGAGAGATGTGAACAAGGAAACTGTAAGTCCACAGAGTTTTCAAGGAGCTGAAGGATTCTTTTTGTGGAAGTCAGCGACGGCCAAAGGAGCAGTGTTGATAATGTCGGCTGATTCCCAAGTACGAGCTGTTTCATCATACCCTCTCCAATGGACTAGATATTCCAATTTCCTATTCTTTAAACATGAAGCCGCAACGAACTCAATCTCAAACTGTTCTTCTCCCTCTTGATCTACCTCAATCACATCGGGGTGGACTTTGGGCTGTCCAGGTAAGGTTTCCCGATAAGGTTTAATGCGAGAGATATTAACCGTGGGATGAATTCGCACAGTGCAGGGAAGTTTAAGTGTAACGGCATTAGGAAGGACTGCGGAGATGACATAGGGTCCAATCTATTTTTGAGTTAATTTCTTTGCCATGTACGGGAGATTAAGTTTGTCAGTAGATAGCCAGACCTGCTGACCAACGGAGTATTCCAGGGCTTCTGAACGTCTTTTCTCCAAGGCGGCAACCATTTTATTGCGTGTTTCTTCTAATACTGCCTCAATCTCCTTGTATGAACAGCCCAATTCTCCTGCAAAGCCAGCCAGTTTTCCTTCAAAGCCCATGTGAGGGGCATAATTGCGAGTAACATTAAAAGGAATTGAACTGGTGGCGGTAGTGACGGTATTGTTGTGGAAGAACTGTGCCATCTTCAACCAGTCTGCCCAATCATGTTGCCTTTTTCCAACATAAGCATGGAGATATTGTTTTAAATCTTGATTAACACGCTCTGTTTGGCTATCCATTTATGGGTGGTAGGCCATGGAAATCTTTTGATGAATTCCAAGAAGCTTACAAAGCTCTTGTGTAAAGGCAGACATGAATTGGGGTCCATGATCTGAAATGAGAGATGAAGGGAGTCCGTGTGTACACCAAACATGATCTCTAAATAGAATCGCTAAGTCTGTGGAAGAACAAGTGTCTGTAGTAGGAATAAAGACCACTTCCTTTGAGAAGCGATCAACAACAATGCAGATAGCCATAAAAGAACGTGATTTGGGTAAACCTGAGATGAAATCTACAGACAAATCTTCCCATGGATGCTTTGCAGCGGAAAGAGGGAGGAGTTTTCCTGCCAGTGCCTTTTGCTTACCCTTCATGAGGGTGCACACTTGGCAGCTATCTACATATCAGTTAATGTCCTTGGTGACACCAGGCCACAAAAAATAGCGAGTGAGAGTATGGATAGTCTTGGCATGACTGCCATGACCTGCAATAGGAGAATCATGACATAAAGTAAGAAGATGAGTATGTAAGGAAGGAGGAACAAAAACTTTGTTTTTGTTATTTTGAAAATGTTCATATTAGCATCAAAAAGGAAGTTGTTCACTGCGTCCACCCCCATGGAGGCAGACTCAGCTTCCAACTCCAAATAGAAGTCCGAAGATAAAGCAACAGAATTAATAAAAATGGAAGGAGGCAAGACCGTAATATTAGTGTTGTGATCTTGCACAGCCTCTCCATGGTCCGGGTGACAAGAGAGCACATCAGCCCAACCATTGAAATCCCCAGGCTTGTAAACAAAAACATAATTAAATTCCTGTAAAACCGCATGCCAACAGGCTTGTTGACCGCTAAGAGTCTGCAGCTTCTTCCAATACTCTAAGTTCTTGTGGTCAGTCCAGATTTCGAACCGTTCGCAACCAATAAGATAGTGGCACCATTCCTCCAGTGCCTGAATCACCACTAAAAACTCTGTCATAAATAGGATAATTGCACTTAGCACTGTCAAAAGAATGAGAAATGAAGGTGATAGGCCTTCAATCACCATCATTGCAAAGTGTTGAGAGCACAGCTCCTGTGGCAATATCTGAGGCATCCGTTTCTACACAGACCTCCTAATCGTGATTAGGGTAAGTGAGAAGAGGGGCTGTGGTGAACTTTTTCTTGAGGGCTTCGAATGCTGCTTGTTGGTTGGGACCCCATGTGAACAGAACATCTTTCTTGGTGAGATCATTCAAGGGGCATGCTACCTTGGCGAAGCCCAAAATGAAATGCCTATAATAATTACATAAACCCGAGAAACCTTGGAGCTGCTTCAGCCATGTGGGAATTGGCCAATCCATAACTCCAGCGACCTTCTTTTCTTGCATTTCCACCCCCTTTTTAGATACTACCATACTGAGAAAGTCCACCTGATCCTTCGAGAAGAAACACTTAGAGGGTTTTACATAGAGATCATTTTCGCATAAGTGACGTAAGATCTCCTTAACTACCTCCTCATGTTCCTCCTTGGTCTTCTTCGACGTAAATATCATACAATCGTTGATGTAAATAATTACTACTGCATACATGTCATTAAAGATATCATTCATCATTTGCTGGAAGGTAGGGGGTGAGTTAGTCATCCTGAAATACATAACCATTGGTTCATAGGCACCAATGGGCGTAACGAAAGCACCTTTCTATTCATCACCTTCCTTGATTCAAACATTGTTGTAGCCCCATCGGAGATCTAGGGCCATAAACATATTGGCATTCTTGAGCTGATTGATGAGCTGCGGAATCAAGGGGAGGGGATAGGAGTTCTTGATAGTGCCTTCATTTAAATAGCGATAGTCCATAACCATTCTTTTCTTCCCATTTTTTTTCGGTATAAAGAAGACCGGTGAGGTCTGTGGAGATTTTGAAGGTTTGATATATCCCTTCTTGAGTTCTTTGTCGATGAATGTGTGAACTTTGTCCATTTCAATGTCCGACAGGGGAATTACTTGACCCTTCTTCGAAACAAAGTCTGGCTTGAGATCTATGGCATGATCCCAAGGCTTGCGAATAGGCATGCATTTGGATTCTTTTTCCAAAAACACATCCAAGAACTCATGATACATCTCCAGAACCTGTTCTTTTAGTTCATCTTCTATAGTACGAAGAACAGCAGGAGAACAGCCATGAATCAGGGGTCCGAGCCCCATAATTTTACAGTACTGCATGCAATGAGGGAAGGAAATAGTTTGGAGGGTCCAATCGATGACAGGGTTGTGGCAGTAAAGCCAATTATACCCAATAATCATTTGATGGGTTCCAATTTTGGAAATATAAGCATCTATAGTTTCATAATGTCCAGCGATTTCCACAATTAAGGTAACTGTGTGCCTAATTTGTCCAATGGCTCCTTCAGAGCCATCTACATTATATATTTTTATGGGGTTTTCCAAAGTGTAAAAAGGAATGCTGTGACAGTGAACATAATCGTAATCGATGAAGGTGTGAGAAGCTCCCGAGTCCAAGAGAGCTTTGAACTAGTAGGCTTCCCACTGGTCATTCCACCTACAACGTATGACAGTCTCAAGCAAAAACTCTCCACTGAATGACAACGTCATTGTACAGTGCATTGTGACCTTGAGGGGTTTATAAATAGATGATATTTTTTGTTGTTTAGTGAGAGAATTAAGCACACTATATTTTTGCTCTGGTGCCATGCTTAATTGAGATACTCTTATGGAGGAATAAGAAAGACTATGAAGTACAGATGACAAATCAGAAATCGGGAAATCAGAATCAGAACAAGAAGAAATTTGTTCAAGCACAGGAATACCCTCAACATTCACGTGCTGTTGCCTTTTAAAGCCTCTGCCGCATGATGCTTGGCTTTGGCCTCAAACTTGTTCTGGTAAAAAGCTTCGGCTTCTTCTGAGATATACAATCTGTGATCGGCATTTGGTGCTGCAGCTGTCGAGGCTGGTGGAGTAGGAAGGGGACATCCAGGATAATGCGTGGCTGCCTGGGCCTGAGAATAGACATCATGTTGGGGTGCAATGACATACTGTCCAGAATCATAGTCCCAGACAAATTGTTGCCTCTGCTGAGGCGGATGAGCAGGACATCAGTTCGGGTTAGAGGGGCAATCAGGCTTGATGTGACCTGGTTTTCCACAGAGGAAACAAGTCCTCGTGTCAGGGCGAGAAGGTGTAGCAGCTTGCTGAACATCGATCTCCATTGGGGCCCCTCGGCCTGGTTGTGTACCATACTGAGTGAATTGTGGATGGAAGGGAGGAGGATTGGAAGGTGCGGGATAATGAGGTTGGAAGCATGGAAGGAAGCAGGCGTTAGCGAGGGGACCTTGTTTGATTGCGATCTGCTTGAAGGCCCTACCGAAGTTCCGGTAGTGCAAAGTGAGATCGTCATAGTCAAGATCTTTGACTGGGTAATTGAGTTGACACCTTTCGTAAATTCGGTAATTGACTGCTTTTTTGAGGAGTGTGACTGCATGGTAATCCTCAATATCTGCTTCCTTTCTAAGGACCTCGAACCTCTGGAGAAAAAGATCAATAGAACGCCCCTTTTGATGCAGGCCTTTCAGTTTTCTTAACAACTTGTGGGCAAGAATGTTGATACGGAAATACAGCTTGATCTCCTTCTGGAGTGCTGCCCAAGAGGGCCAAGCTGAATCTTTCTTTTTGCCTGTTACGGCGCCATTCTCATCTACAGTGTTCTTATCTTCCTTGTCAAGATATTTTTCGAGGGTAATCTGGGCGAATCCCTCGGCCTTCTTCTCAAATCAGGAAAGGACAGTGACGGCCCGAAGCTTATCCGATCACCATTTTTGTGTGTCTACCCACAAATGCAACTTTACCCACCATACTCGCCAACTGCTTCGATCACCGTCCCATTTCTCTGGGTTGGCAATCTTTTTTGTTACATTATTTTTCTGACTCAATGTTTAGGGTGGTGATGCACCTTATGAGGTTGTCTAAGTCTACTTTCGCCATATTTGGTTACTGATCGAAGGACAGCTTTAGGACGAAGATAGGGACAAAGGAAGTCAAAGAATGGATGATGGTTTTCTTGTTCGAAAAGAGGGAGATGATGATTGAAACACTGATGATCTAGCCTGTGGTGGTAAACTTTGTGGGGGCGAGAGCGGGGAAGAGGAGCCAGAACGAGATTTTCTAAACGTGGATTGCGATCTTGAATGAAATTGACCAGAAGATGGTCGTTGGGGTCTTTTTCTTCTTTCACTTCCTTACTGTGCGGACTATTCCAACCATGCTCTGGGGAAGCTACACCTGTGAGGTCGGAAATAATAGGGATGGGATTGGAGATAGTATCTCCATATTCTTCAGCAAGACCAAGGGTGACTGCAGTGGCCCTGGTTACGAATAGTGATTCTGTGGCCCAGCCCGGCCCAAAAGCCCCGGCTTGGGCCTGGCTTAGGGGGCTAGTGGCTTCACAAAATCACAAGCCTGGCTCCAGGCCTTTAAAGCCCCTAAAGATGGCCCGGCCCAGCTCGAAAGCCTGAGCCTAGGCCTAAGCCACGGCTTGACATAGGGTGCAGTACCAAAACACTAAGTACAAGATAAAATGTAGTACTATAGACTCTATTCAATATTACCATCCCACTCATCCTCAGTCTCCTCCTCATCATTGCCAGTATCTTGCTTCCTGTGCACCTTGTGAGCGAGCAAAGGATCCTCTGAGTCTTGAACCAGGACACTCGACCTTGTACTACACTTCAAGAATTGAAGGGCTTCCACAACATCAGCCTTGAGACGGTTGCGGTGCTTGCTGATGGTTATCCCTGCAGACAAAAATGTGTATTCTGATGATACAGAACTGGCCATGATGGGAAGAAAGTCCCACACCAGGGATCCCCACACTGGGTATCGCATGGAATGCATTCCCCACCACTGCATAATGGTGGTGTCACCAAGGTGTTCCCGCATGTTGAGGTAGTTGTGGAATCCTTGTAGCCATGGGTGTGTGGGATTGCCACCACACTTGCTGCTCTGGTTCCGGCCAATTGTGTCCTCGTCCTCACCATCACTCTCATTGTCAATATCAGACCCCAAAAGGGCATCAAGTTTGGGGTTGCATGTTGTGATGTGACGTTTGTGGTCCATGGGCTGTGGGGCATCGGTGTCAGAGTTGTACATCACATAATAATGTTCCTTGTACTGTTGGATTTGTTAATGGAGAACATGATTGAGAAAAAAAACTTACAATTAATTTGGCATGTTTTATTGCTTCATTCACAAGCCGTTCGCCCCAATTGGCACGGATGTAGTCAAGCTTTTGATGAGGATCAAGAACTAGAGAAAGAAAGCAGGTATCAGATAGGTATGACATATTGCAAGACCACTTACTCATTGCTATGATATGTGTGTCGGACGTTGCCATACGCTCATAGTAGTGCGAGATTTTTTGTACCCCTGCTTCAAGTGCGGCACTGAATTTTGTAAACTTCTTGCTCTTCGTGTGCAATGACCATGCTTTGTGTAGCATCTCCAAGGCCAGGAGGGCTGTGTGCAGTGTAGGTCCCTGCTCTGTCGAGAATGCGTGTTGAGCATTTTCGGCAAACTAATGTGAACAGAGTCACATCAGTGTGTGATGAAAGGAAAGATAACAATGACGTACCACAAGAAGGGCTAGAAGGAGGTGGACTTGGTCCCACTCCTCTTCCGATAACTGGAGCCCCAGGACTTTGTGGCGCTTCTCTGGATCGTTCCCGCAATCTTTGAATGCCAGTTGTTCAACAAAAGTATTGATGTCCTGTATTAATATCAGCGAGTGGAGTGTAAGCACACAAACATCATCAGATATTATGCTTACCTCTTTGAGTTCGAGTGTGCGACTGAGCATGTTGAATGTCGAGGACCATCGTACTTTCATATCAAGGATGAGTTGCAAGGGGGGGAGCGTGTCTGAATTGTCTTGAATAATTCTTTGCGCTGTGCCGATGAACGAGCCTGAGAATGCCTGTCAGTGTCTTAGCAACTCCAATTACATGTAAGAGTACCTACCTTCACAGAGATGGCACGAACAAGGCCGATCGGGTCCAGATCCTCACCATTGCTCGAGACGATGATGTTGGCATCCAGTGAGGAGGGATTGTAGTGTTTTGATGTGCTATACATTGCAAGGAATGTCTGCGTCGCAAGATTGATGATGTGGGCCATACAGCTGTGATAGACACATGTAACAGTCAATATATGTAGTTGCCAGCATTATGATTAGGACCAACTCGGACTCACTGTAATTGTCGCTTCACCCCATCAAAGGGCTTACCCATCTCGGACATCAGAAGACATGCAAACTCTGTCATCATCATGTCATTGTTGGTTGCATTGTCACTTGTGACATATCCAATCTAATTTGTTGGTAAGGAGATGTGAACAGACAGGTATAAGCAGCAGATCACACACCCTATGAGTTATACCCAGGCATTTGATGGCTTTATACAGTGCCTGCCCAAGACGGACCCCGTTGTGTGTGTTATTGAGTTGGATGAATGCGATAAGGCCCATGTGAAGCGTCTACATGTGGGGCGCATTCTCTTCAATCCATGACACAGTGACAGCAAAGTACCTGTCGCAGTTTGAGGCTTGCCACGCGTCACATGTGAGGTTGATTTGTCCTTGAGCATTTTGGCCCTATTGTACTATGTTAGTTGAGTAATATGTAAGGGCACGCATACGTACCGATAGTCTTTTTTTGAGTGAGAGGAAGTTGATCTTGAATTTCTTGATAATGAGCTCGCGCATTGTAGTGTGACCGGGCACCTTGATCTTGTTGGGAGCGCATGAAACAATGTTGAGTAATCTTTGGAACGTTGGATGTTCCATACAATGGATAGGCTTTAGCATCATTTGTTAGCAAGTCAATTGCTGTCGGTGAGATCACTCACCTGGTCTGTCACAATGAGCCACTTGATAGTGGCATTGTGAAACACAGACTCTGAATACTGAACAATCGTGCCTGCTGGCACAAGATGACTGTCAAGGGAAGGTTGCCTACTGATGGTGCCGGATGAGGTGGTGTCGCGTTGACGAGCTTCTTCATCTTGGCGGCGTTTGGTGTCCATGGGTAGCATAGACGTGAATCCATTGTCAGCAGCCCACTTCCAATACATTTCTTCGTGGGCTGCTTGCTGATGATGCCGCAATGTAGTCATTTGGTCGATAATAGCAACGTGCTTTTTGAGCTGTTTGCTAGTACATAGATGGTTAATGAAATTTTGATAATGCAAAGAAAAGGTAACGCACCTGCAAGTGTTGCAATCCCAAACCTTCTTGTTGTCCGAGTTAAGGTACAGAGCAGAGAAGTGTGCATCGATGTCTTGAGTACATTCAGCCCGTCCCCTCTTGGTTGGCTCGTCTATATCAATGACTTGGACATCCTTGAGCAGGCCGTCGGATCCAGTGGCATCACAGGCACGATCCTTCTGAAGCCCTACAAAATATTTGTGAGGAATTAGTACAGAGTTGCTGCAAACTTACCTTTTTTTCTTTTTGGGTGGGCTCTCAGCGTCAGACTCAGTGGAGGACGTGGCAGCATCAATGTTGATGACTTTCTGAGTCTGTTTTTGACCAGCCTTGCTGCCAGATGCGAGTATATTTGCTGTGTTGTCACCTTCAGTTGGCCGCGTTGCTACCTGAGCTTTCCAGTGGGAGGAAAGCTCCAAATCAGCAGCATTATCAGCACATGTTACATGTGCAGATGGTATGGCCGTACGTTTGGGCCGGCGAGGCAGTTCTTTGGTGTCGGACATATTCCCTGTAATAAGCGAACGAATGAGATTAGTAGATGAAATGAAAATTTCATATCCGCATAGTTATTGGCTCTTGCCAGTAACAGAAATGTGTAATCTTCTGTGCGGCTTAAGGGCTTCTGGGGCCTGGCTCGGCTTGGCTCATGGCTTCTCAAAACAGCAAGCCGGGCTCCAAGCTCCACCAAGCCCCTAATGCGGCCCAGCTTGGTTGGCTCAGGGCTTCCAGGCCAGGCCATGGAATCACTAGTTATGAATACTGACTATGAGAGTTTTCTAAATGAGAACTACTGGCTCAGCCACCAGCAGCACAATGGCTGTGATCTGATGTCGCCCTGTGCAAATGTGGTACGACCCACGCACAGTATCACCTCACAAGAGGGACTGAGAAGATTTCTAACTAACATGTCAAAAGCTTGCCAGCTAAGGCACATCCTAAAGGCACAGGTGTAAAGAAATGAAAAGTTGTGGAAAGCTCCAGCAGGCATCCCTTAGCTCTGGGATCTGAGCGTTGTGTATGCAAGTCTAATCCAAGTGTAATGAACTATCGCGAACAACAGAAATACCACAAGGCTTGACCACTTGCAGGCTACACAAGTCCTGGCAAACAAATGAAATGAGATGCAGGAGAAAATGAAGAGGAAGGATAGTTGTCTCCGTTCGATGCAGGCCTATAATGAGGAACAAGTATCCAAGACAATGACCAGTAGAGCAACAAACAAGTGGATTAGACTGGGGAATCCAGTCGCAGAGTGCTAGCTTATATATGTACAGGTGTGCACACAGACCATGCTGTGCATGGGAGGAACTACCATAAATAGACTAATGGGAGAAGCAAGGCATGGGAAAAGAAGTAACAGAGATTAAAGGGGCTGTGTTAGAAGAGCGGAAATTAAAAGGTCATGGGTACCATGAGGTATGACATCATAGGTTCTAGACCTGGTCATGTGCTGGTTCCCACAGTCATGTGCACAGATCACGTGACTGGAAAAGAAAAGGATTTGAAGTTTGAAAATGTTTGAAAATGTTCATATTATAATAAGAATACTTTGATGAGTACCTGGAAGATGTGGGAGAGTTTGGATTTTCTTTTGACCAATGGTTAGTCAATTCTCACTTAACCAACTCAGACACTGATGTGTGATTCTCTTTGCCACAGAATAACATGTCGTATACTTGTTTGTCTGTAGTAGATAGTGAACAATCAATACTACCTTGTTATCCTTCGGCACTGTGTGATAATTGCAATAAATCCTCAAGTAAAGGTAAAGAGCTTGAACATAACCATTCTGGTCTGCCTCCAAACCTTTGGCTACTTGATTCAGGAGCTTTGGCTCACTTCACTTATAATTTAAAGGACTTTATTGAATACACTAAGTACAAACAGCCACAATTCTCACAAACTGTGAATGGAAAGGCACCTATATTAGGTGAAGGCACTGTAATTGTTGAGTTTGAAGATCACCCTGTGTGTTTATTGCCAGTGGTATACATGCCACAATGTAACCTCAAGCTCATCTCCATGGGCACTCTGCTCAAGGATCATTGCATTACCATTGCAGCCTTCCCAGGTTGCATCGACTTCATCAATAAAAGTGCCAAAAGGACTATATTGTCCTTCCACTCTCATGGTGCCAATACCATGTTCTGGATCTGCATACCCTCTATCAATCCATATGCCAAAATTGTCATGGGCTTTGTGGATTATGATCTTCTTCAGTGCCACATGGGACATCTTTCCAAGGATGTACTCAAAGCTGCGTGAAAGCATCTGAAGGACTTTCCGGATATGGAAATACCAAAAAATGACAAGATTTGTCCTGGATGTCAACTAGGCAAACAGCCCAATAGGGCATTTCCTCACTCTGAGCAAAGAGCAACCACACTGTTTGAGTTGATACACTCCGACCTTAAGTCTTTTGAGGTCGAGTCCTATCACAAATATAAATATGCCATCATCTTTTATGACAACTATACTTCCATGGCATGGGTTACATGTTTGTGTTCCAAGGATCAGGCTTTAAGAGCCATTAAACAATTCTTTTCATATATCTGCACACAGTATAATGCCAACATTAAAGTCTTTAAATCCGATGCTGGAGGTGAATTCACTTCCAATGCATTCATTGATTACTTGTGAGATAATGGTATACATATTCATCAGTCTGCACCATACACACATCAACAAAATGATCATGCTGAGCAATTAATTCGCACTTTAATGGATAAGGCACAATCAATGTGTCTTCATGCTTGTTTACCTGATTCCTACTGGGAGTTCGCAATTCAACATGCAGCTCACATATATAACATTACACCTATGAATAGACTTCAATGGCATACTCCCCATGAACTGCTCAAGGGGGAGAAACCTTCGGTCTCACACCTTAGGGTTTTCAGTTGTGGTGCCTATATGCATCTTCCCGATGAGACATGAAAGGGTAAGCTGCAACCCAAATTGCAGCTCATGGTTTACCTTGGAGTAGCAGCTGGGAGTTCACAGAACTATTTGTTCATGCAACCTAATAACTCCCTACACACATTGGCATATGCCGTATTCAATGAGAACCTTTTTTCAAGGTGCTCCAGTGCTAGGCCTCACAAGCCTATAAGTCATGCCCCAAGAAAATCTCACACTACAGAGGAACACCTCTCAGACCTATCAGAGTCAGAGGATGATGACCCAGTGCTGGTCCCACCACTTTCGCAACCTGAGCGAC
>QFEM01003288.1:20673-38571 GCA_003316205.1 Boletus bicolor
TTATGGTGAACAGCACCATCCTATGAAACAGGTCAAGGACATAGAGAAAGCTTTCACTTGGAAGAAATTAGTTGGTGAAGAGAAGGAAAAGGTGCCAGAGACTCCTATTGTTCCTGGTGGTCTCCCTCCATTGCCTACTCCTTCTGAGGCTGATGTTGAGCAGATCACCAGTAAAGGAGGAGACGCTCTAATAAATTTTCTCTGTTCTCACACAATTCCATTTGTGCAGTCATCCAATTCTTCCAATTATAGGGAATGGTCCCTTTGGGACATCAATAAATTACCTGCAGCAGAACAATCTGCATGGCGGAAGGCCTGTGACACTGAGCTTGAAATGCTCAAGCAATGTAAGGTATGAGAAATAGTTGATCGCCCTGGCAATCGCAAGGTTATCAAAAATTGATGGGTCTTTGATGTTAAATCTGACGGTAGGAAACATGCATGATTAGTAGCAAAAGGTTTCTCTCAAGTTGAAGGATTAGACTATGACCAGATATTCTCACCTGTTGTGCAATTTGAAATGGTGCAATGTATGTTCGCCCTAGCCACTATCAATGGCTGGCACCTCTCAGGACTAGTGGTGCCACAGCTTCAGCTATTTACTGACTTAAAGTCAGAGTTACAATTGGCTTGAGCCAAGTCACTCATAGCCGAGCCGCAGCAAAAGCCATGCCCAGCCCCAGCCTCATGCACTTCCAACTCCAGCTTCAAGTTGGCTCAAGTCAACTCCGTTTTTCCATTCTGCATCATGTGAGGTCCATATTCAAGAATCAAGAGTGTACAGTAAGTGTGCAGGTTACAAGGTATGAACCTTTTTGCCTTCCCTGCCATACAATCATTGGATTCATCAATACCACGACGCTGCTGTCAGTGCCACCTAGGTCTCACCTGTGTCGCATTCGCCATTCGACACACTTTAGTAAGAGTACTCTTGTTCTCGCTGCAATGATTAACTTCCTAAACTTTTCAAGTTCTTGACACCATGACAAAGTCCAGCTCCGACACTTATGGTAAATCATGACACCATCATTTTGCATTTCACCTTTTCTGTCCGGTCCAGCCCCAACCTTGTGATTTATCTCTGATGTTTCGACTGTCTCACTTCAAGTATAACTGTCAGTTCTATGTCCATCGTTGATCACTTTCCTACTCTGATCTTTTGATGCCTGCACATCTAGTGACATCTGACATAATCCACACACAACCTTTGTTGTTTTGAGGCTGTTGACTAGTGTGACCTCCCACTGCCACCCTCCACCCATTCGACTCACCATCTCCCTCTGCGAAATTCTTCCTCCATAACTTTATCCCAGAGATGTGTCCTACACTTGGACTTTTAGACAGAAATCTAAGTGATCTGCCCAGAATGATATGTAGTGGTTCTTCCACACTTACATCCTCAAGTCAAGACTATAGCCACTGGTCAACTTTGAGTGATTCCTCCAATTTCTCTCGTGGAAGTCCCATCCATAACTCTAGTATCCCATTTACGACATCGACAGTCGAAGATCACACCAATCCATCTGAGAAACTACTACCAGCCACAAGGCCAACACCTGACATTTCTAGCGACACCACAGCTCTTGACGCAACAAATCAACACTCATTGGATCATTCAATAGTCAGCACAGAGCGTTGTTTGGCGATTATAGAATTGCTCAGAACTCCATTCGTTGCCTCAGGTAGGTGCTCATTTCTTCTGGTCACAACTCCTGTGTTACTGACATGGTCAGATTTTCTACAACATCTCACTTGCTGAATTCCAATATATACTACACCTATCCTCTGAGCACAAACAATACCAGATAGCAGTCAAGTGAGTCACATCATTGTTCACCATGTCATTTATCAGAACACATTTTTAGACTCTCATACGACGATTTCTCCCATGAACTCATTGCAATGACCATTTACCCAATTCACGAAGTCCTATTACAGCACATTTGGATGCAGGTTCAGAAGCTACTAGTGAGCCTTTTGCTCAATGAAGACAATAACCTCAGCTATACCTGCAACTTCAACCTTGCCTTAGAAGGTCACACTGTTATTCCCGATATGCATGTTGATCTATGCAAGTGCCATTTTCCTGGTTCCCCCATGATTCCCTTTTGGGTTGGCGAGTGTGGTTTCAGCTCCAGCGTCCCGAAGATGCAGTACAAGTTGACGATGGCCACATCTGCTGCCCCCGACATGGACTTTGCGATCATGGTCTCCATTCGCGAAACAAGCCACGATCTCCCCTCTTGGAACCACCCCCTTTGTTCTCTCCCCAAGCTTTCCTGATCCTGTTTTATACCGACACTCACTCCACCAGCATCTTCACTTGGCCCTGTCATTGTCAAGGGAGTGACTTGGATCCAAGTCAAATCAGTCACACTTCATGTGTTTCTTCAAGGGGCTGATCAGACGTTCAATTTCAGAGGACAGGTGGATAGTCCGTTGTATGCACATGGAGTGAGTTGATTCAGTCACAAATGGATGAATTTCGTACTTGACGTATTGCATAGTCTTTGTTTCCCCAAGTTAAAATGGACGATGTGGACCAACTCCTCAACTCCGCTGTCTGCCACCTCGTCCTGAAGTCATGCGAAATAATGGAGGAAGTAAGTGCAAACCCAACAAAGGTCTCCTGCTTTCGCATCAAAGCCCATTCTACCTCCTACCCCGCCAATTGGGCTTGCTTGCTGGAAGACCTCCAACATTCCGTTTACAACACAGCCTATGCATGTTACAGCCTGTGGCACGATACAGAGCCAAAGCGCAAGGCTAACATGCAGTTGGCTGCTGAGAACCCTGGCCCATCCAGCAAGTGTCATACCCCTTTGACCGCGGCAGCCCCCTCTGCCCGTACAGGTGCCTCTGCTCCAATCCAGAAAGCAAAGGCATCCAGGAATACCTCCCGCAAAAATCAGAACCAGGGCAAATTGCGCAAGTGATCAATTACTGTTGTTAGGTACTTAGATGCAATGAACTGACTTTGATAGTATCTACGTATTCAATGTATTGCGTGTTGTCAATATTACGTCAGGTGTTGTACATGTACTGTTGCACATGTGCACTTCTGATGGCCATGCCCAGGACTCAGGACTTGGGCCAATTGAAATATATCCGAGTCACATCACAAAGAATCTGTTGATTGCTGAAATTTGTCTCCAGCTTCACACAAAGCTCCAAGCTGAAGCCAATCCCTTCAAGCTTCCACAGCATTTACGCACAAGTCGTAACCCATCCAACCGTCAGCCTCGTGCACTCCATGTTCTTGTTTCGCGATTACTTGCCAAGGTTGATGTTAAATAGTATGTAATTCATGTAAGTACTAGTAGTAGGAAGTGGAGCTACTGATTTAACTTTGAGCCCCCAAAGCAACTTCCCAGCTTCAGCCCAGTTCCTGCACATCGTTGGCATGCCTCGTACTTCTCGACCTCTCAGTACTACTCCCTTTGAGCCAGATGTCACTGGCACTACTCAGCTTCAACACAGATCTTCTTGTTGCCAGTCTCGAGCACGCTCAGTGTCTGGTGATCAGAGTGGGATTATTAGCCCTCCTTCATGCAACCCAGCACCACCTGAGACTTTGACTGTCCCTACTCCTCTCCAGTCTTCCAACATTGCTCATATGGAGCCCATTGTAGAAGAAGAAGAGATCATCATCGACAAGCAGATGTTCTTGGATGACTCCAGTGTTGGGCCCTCCCGTGCTCAAGCAAGTCAATGTGCTAAAGTCCCTGACTTGGATGTGATGCAAATGAACTCAGCAGCCGACCCGCTGTACAGCACAAAGGAATTGCCACCAAACAAGGTACCATCCATGGCAGACATGCATCATTTTTTCAGAAAGACACCAAAAGAGACGGTTTGCAATTACTGCCAGTTCGTTGTTCAATATAATTATCGTTGGTCAACTAACCTATTTTTATTGTAGAAAAGTTTATGATGCAGATCCACTCGCCTGGGCGCAGATGTATGCAAGCAAGCATGACTGTACCTTCTGTTATTCACCCAATACAGGAACAACTGCATTATGTGGTCATATCAATCAATATCACCTCTTAGAGTACATTGAGCTTGCTGAAGCACAAGGATGGCAGGTCTGGGTGGAGAGTGCCAAGAATGCAAAGACTTGTGGCTGGAAGCTTCACAAACAATGGGATGTGTTGCTTTGTGGTGCATCACTTACTTTCCTCCCATATCGTTCAAGGGAGGCTTCAAAGAGCTTAAGCTCTGGTGGTCGACCTTTGATTCCTCCCTTCTTGTTGGACGAGCTGCACAATCACCTTGTTGCTTTCATTGTCGCAAACGATCAGGTATAGTAGATGTTCTCTTTGAGCATTTGCTCCTAACACAAGTGAACAGTCTCTTTTCATGATGGAATGCAAAGAATTCTGGGAACTCCTCCTCTTACTTCATGAAGATCTCAAGGATGCAGAAATTCCTCATCGTACAAAGGTCCATGAGGACATTATGAAAGCATGGCAAAGGTACTTTGTGGTCTTGAAGGACAACCTAATGGTACGTTATTGCATGTGCTCCGCCACTACCTTTAGTAATTCAACATTCTACAGGCATCCATCAGACGCATCTCATATATGGCTGATATCTGGTCCTGTTATGACAGCTGGGAGGCTATCGTAATGGGGCCTTCAGTGGACAAGGATGTCGCTTAGGGGCGACGATGCAGTTAGCACTTAGGGGATTCCTATAGCGCACAAGGGAGTACTCAAGGGGATTCCTTAGTACGGGATGAAGGAGTGCTCAAGGGGATTCCTTAGTATGGGACGAAGGAGTGCTCAAGGGGATTCCTTAGCACGAGGGATGAAGGAGTCGCTTGGAGGGTGACGACGCAGAGGTTCGACTAGGGTAGTACCCGTAGGCCGACAAGGGTTCCTTTATGAAGGAATAACGAAGAGCGGTCACTTAATAGTAGACCAGAGACTTAGGACGAAGGGTAAAGGCGTGGATTGCCTTAGCACAGAGTGAGGTACAAGGGTAACTCGAAGGAGGTCTAAGCTAAGGAATTGTAGCGTAAAGGAAGGGTTTATATACTCCTGGATACGCGCACGGGCCAGGTGCGGAATACCTCGGGATCGGGATAAACCGTGGGATAATGTGTATGGAATCAGGAGAAGCGCGTATCCTGTGTATCGTGAGGAATCAGATCAAAGAAAGAAGAGAACCAAGGACACGTGCATGGAACATGCGAAACACATGTCCGACTATCGTGAGAAGAATCAACGAAGACGTGAGACAACTGGAAGATACCTCCGGTATGGAATAGGGGGAAGCCAGAGGCAGAGAAAAGGAAAGAAGTCCATGGGGTGAGCGAGTGCATGAAGGATACGTACACCAGGCGCTGGTAGTACAAGTAGACTGAGTAATCATAGCAAGTGTAGAAGAGAAAGAAAAGAAATAGAGAGTCATAACAGGTCCAATAATAATCGTCGTTCATTCCTAGCCATGACTGCTCACTGGATCATGGAAGAACCCACCATGGGCTCCTTGAAGATGAGATTGGCCTTGGTGGCATTCTATCGCATATGTGGAAATCACACAGGAAAGTCGCTTGCTCGGACAATTCTATATCTCTTGGACTGGGCCAAGACCACTGCGAAGGTGAGTGTCTCATTGCACTATGTCTCATTATTCATGTCTCACATTACTTACGTCGTCACTGTTGGGTAGATTGGGCATTTCACCATGGACAACACAAGCAACAACAAGTCGTGCATGAAGGAACTTGAAGCCCTGCTTCTTGCACACAATGTGGATTTCAATGCCTCTGACCGTTTCATCATGTGTTTCCTGCACATCATGCATATTTGCGTGATGCATGTTATGGAAAGTTTTACAAATGTGGGACCAACTGCCATTTCAGATGCTTGGAAGGATGCTTTCCCTGATGGAGAGGCACGCAAAGAATATGTAGAGGCCATCACATCAATGCCAATCATGATGGGTCACAACATTGTCCGGGCTATCCATGCATCTGGTTTGCATCGCAATGAATTCATGGACATTATCAAGACTGGCAACCTGAAAAACTGGTTCAAAGACCCTACAGGTGCAATTCAGCAAGTACCCAAGCTCGAGCTGTTGCATGATGTTAAGACATGCTGGGACTCTACATATGCGATGATCAACCATCTCAGAGGTTTGCATCCAGTGTATACATTCATTGGTAGTAGTTCAACCAGTCAACTCACTCATACTTCAGGCCATCGACTACTTCCTTGCACTCCCCAATCAAAGGGATCTGGAAGGGTATGCGCTATCACCACTGGGTTGGCAGGTCCTTGAGGATTTTGAATGTGTCCTTGAGGTATGTATCTAATGTGCATACAATCTAGCATGACTACTACTGTACTTTATAGGATAGATGAAACGGAGGGGCAACTCCGGGGGACTGGAGTTGCAATATAGACAATATAGGTCCAGAGTTGGTGCGTACAGCACCGGAGGTGTTAGAGGTGTCGGAAGTGGACTTGTGGAGATTTTACGGGATATGACAGTATCCCCCTTTTAGGCTCAATGTTATAATATGAACATTTTCAAACATTTTCGGACTTCAACTTTTCTTCTTTCCAGTCACGTGATCTGTGCATGCGACCATGGGAACCAGCACATGACTAGGTCTAGAACCTATGATGTCATACCTCATGGTACCCGCACCCTTTTAATTTCCACTCTTCTCACACAGCCCCATTAATCTCCATCTCTTCTTTTCCCGTGCCTGGCTTCTCACATAAGTCTATTTATGGTAGTTCCTCTCATGCACAGCATGGTCTGTGCACACGCCTGTAACATATATAAGGTAGACACTTGCGACTGGAATCCCCAGTCTAATCCACTTCGTTGTTTGCTCTACTGATCATTGCCTGAGGGACTTGTTTCTTCTTGTAGGCCTGCATCAACTGGATCCGGACTACTCCTCCATCCTCTTTTCTTTATTCGCCAGGACACGTGTAGCCTGCGAGACATCGAGCCTTGTGGTTGTTATTGTCGTTTGCAATAGTATCATAACACTTGGATTAGACTGTCATACACAACGCTCGGACCCTAGAGCTAAAGGGAATATATTCGGGATTTGCGCATACCTGCCCCAAGGTCTCTACAAAATTAATTAGAGACTTTGCGCTGCTTACTGGAGCTTTCCGCGACTTTTCTCTTTCTCTACGCCCGTGCCTTTAGGGTGGCCTTGATTGGCAAGCTTTTGTCATGTTAGTATAGAAATTTCGAAGTCCCTCCTTGAGGTGATAGCGTGTGTGGGTCGAGCCACGTTTGCATAGGATGACATCGGATCACAGCTGTTGTGCTGCCGGTGGCTGAGTCATTACAAATAAAGTAGTCAGTATACGTAACCAGGGTCTCTGCGGTCACCCTTGGAATTGCCGAAGAAGACAACGATATTATCTCTGATCACTTCCTTACTATCTCCGACCTCATCCTTGTAGTCTCCCCAGAGCGTGGTTGAAACAGTCCGCGCAGTAAGGAGGTGAAAGAAGACCATCCTGGATCCCAACGACCACCTCCCGGTTGATTTCATTCAAGACAAAAATCCCTGCCTCAATAACCTCGTCCTTGCTCCTCTTCCTCGTACTCGTACCCGCAAAGTTTACCAGCGCCGCTTAGATCGACAGCACCAAGCATATCACCTTCCTCTCTTCGACTTCACAAACCACCATCACTTTTACGACTTCCTTCGCCCCTACCTCCGCCCAAAAGCCGTACTCCGCTCAGTAATCAAATATGGCGGAAGTGGATCTCGACAACCTCGTAAGGCACATCGCCGCGCTAAACCTAGAGTCTGAGAAAAATAACATCACAAAGAAGATTGCTGACCCTGAGAAATGGGATGGTGATAGAGGAACGTGGCGTCTTTGGTGGGTTAAATTGCGCTTGTGGGTAGACGCGCAAAAGTGGAGATCCGACAAACTCCGAGCCATTGTGGTTCTCTCCTGATTTGAGAAAAAGGCTGAGGGCTTCGCCCAGATCACCCTTGAGAGGTATCTCAATCGGAAGGACGAGAACACCGTTGACGAGCATGGAATCGTCACGGGAAAATGAGGAGATTCGGCCTGGCCCTCTTGGGGAGTCCTCCAGGACAAAATTAAACTCTACTTCTGCATTGATATTCTTTGTCATGAGTCCCTACGAAAATTGGAAGGCCTGAGGCAGAACAGGCACCCCATAGACCTCTTCCTGCAAAGGTTTGAGGTTCTAAAAAGAGAAGCGGACATAGAGGATTACCACGCGGTAACTCTTCTAAAGAAGGCGGTTGACTACCACATTTATGAAAGGGCTTGGCTTAATTGGCCGACAGGAGATCTTGACTATGACGACCTCACTAATGTCTATCGAGCAATCGGTAGAGCATATGAGCAGATTGCAGTCGAGTGAGGTCCCCCCGCTAATGCCCGCTTCGTCCCCCGCTCTCAAAATTGTTATCCCACACCTTCCAACTCTCCTCCCTCCCATCCGCAATTTACCCCATATGGAACGCAACTGGGCCGAGGGGCCCCTATGGAGATTGGTGTTCAGCAGGCTGTTCCACCTTCTTGCCCAGACACGAGGACTTGCTTCCTCTGGTAAACTGGGCCACATTAAACCAGATTGCCCCTCGAACCCAAACCGTCGTCTGGCTCGCATGCCTCAACAGAGGCAACAAGTTGTTTGGGATTACGATTCAGGACAGTACATCTTCATTCCCCAACAGGACGTGTATTCTCATGCCCAGGTGGCCACACATTATCCCGGACGACCCCTCCCCACTCCACCAGCCTTGGCAGCCACAGTACCAAATGCCGATCACAGATCGTACATCTTGGAGGAAGCCGAAGCTTTCTATCAGGACAAGTTTGAAGCCGAGGCTAAGCATCGTGTGGCCAAGGCTTTAAAAGGCAACAGCAGATGAATAATGAGGGTGTTCACGTGTCTGAACAATTTTCTTCTTCTTCTTTCTCTTCCTGTTCCGAGTCTGATTTTCCAATCTCTGATTTATCTTCTGTATTACATAGTCTGTCTTGTTCCTCCATAAGGGCATCTCAATTGAGCGCGGCACCAGAGTTTAATAATAGTGTGCTTAATTCCCTGACAAAACAACAAAAAATTGCTTCTATTTATAAACCCCTCAAAGTCACGATGTACCATACATCGACATTGTCATTCGGCGGAGAGTTCTTGCTTGAGACCGTCATAAGATGTATGTGGAATGGCCAGTGGGAAGCATTCCAATTCAAAGCTCTCTTGGATTCGGGAGCCTCCCACACTTTCATCGATCATGATTATGTTCGCCGTCACGGCATTCCTTTCTATACTCTTGAAAACCCCATAAAAATACATAATGCAGATGGCTCTGAAGGAGCTATCGGACAAATTAGGCATGCGGTCACCTTGATCGTGGAGATTGCCAGACACTTCGAAACCATAGATGCTTATATTTCTAAAATTGGAACCCATCGCATGATCATCGGGTATGATTGGCTTTATCGCCACAACCCGGTCATCGATTGGACCCTCCAAACCATTTCATTCCCTCGTTGCACTCAATATTGTAAAATTATGGGGCTCAGACCCCCGATTCATGGATGTTCTCCTGCTGTTCTTCGTACTATAGAAGAAGGACTAAAAGAACAGGTCCCGGAGACGTACCACGAGTTCTTGGATGTGTTCTCAGAAAAAGAGTCCGAACACATGCCTATTCGGAAGCCTTGGGATCATGCCATAGATCTCAAGCCGGACTTCATTCTGAAGAAGGGTCGAGTGATTCCCCTGTCGGACATTGAAATGGACAAAGTTTGCACGTTCATCAACAAGGAACTCAAAAAGGGTTATATTAAGCCCTCCAAATCTCCACAGACCTTGCCAGTCTTCTTCATACTGAAAAAAGATGGAAAGAAGCATATGGTAATGGACTATAGATATTTAAATGAAGGTACAATCAAAAACTCCTATCCGCTTCCCTTGATCCCACAGCTCATCGATCGGCTAAAAAATGCCGATATGTTTACGGCCCTGGATCTCCGATGGGGCTACAACAATGTTCGGATCAAAGAAGGCGATGAATGGAAGGGCACTTTCGTTATGCCCATTGGTGCATACGAACCTACGGTAATGTATTTCGGGATGACCAACTCACCCCCCACGTTCCAACAAATGATGAACGACATATTTAACGACATGTATGCCGTAGTCATTATTTATATTGATGACTGTATGATATTTACATTGAAGAAGACCACGGAGGAGCATGAGGAGGTTGCTAAAGAGGTTCTACATCGCTTACGTGATAATAACCTCTACGTAAAACCCTCTAAGTGTTTCTTCTCCAAGGATCAGGTGGACTTCCTCGGCATGGTAGTATCTAAAAAGGGGGTGGAAATGCAGGAAAAGAAGGTTTCTGGGATTATGAACTGGCCGGTTCCTACTTGGCTAAAGCAGCTCCAAGGTTTCTTAGGTCTTTGTAATTATTATAGGCATTTCATTTCAGGCTTTGCCAAGGTTGCACGTCCCTTGAACGATCTTACCAAGAAAGATGTTCCATTCACATGGGGTCCCAACCAGCAAGCGGCATTCGAAGCCTTGAAAAAGAAGTTTACCACGGCCCCCCTTCTCGCTTATCCAAATCGCGATCAGGAGGTTCGGGTAGAAATGGACGCCTTGGACATTGCAACGGGAGCTGTGCTCTCAACTTTATGCGACAATGGTAACTGGAGGCCTATCGCCTTCATCTCTCATTCTTTCGATAGTGCAGAGCGCAATTACCCTATTTATGATAAGGAACTTTTAGCGGTGATTCGAGTGCTGGAAGAATGGTGCCACTATCTTATTGGTCGCAAACAATTCGAGATCTGGACTGACCACGAGAATCTCGAATATTGGAAGAAACCACAGACTCTTAGTGGTCAGCAAGCCCAATGACATGCAGTCCTGCAGGAATTTAATTATGTTTTCGTTTACAAGCCTGGTGCTTCAAATGGTCAGGCTGATGCACTATCTCGTCACCCAGACCATGGAGAGGCTGTGCAGGACCATAACACCAATATCACGGTCTTGCCTCCTTCCGTTTTTCTTAATTCTGTTGCACTTTCTTCAGACTTTTATTCGGAGTTGGAAGCTGAGTCTGCCTCTCTGGGGGTGGATGCAGTGAACGACTTCCTTTTTGATTCTACTATGAACATTTTCAAAAATAACAAAAACAAAGTTTTCGTGCCTCCTTTCTTATGTACTCGTCTTCTAACTTTATGCCATGATTCCCCTATCGCTGGTCACGGCGGTCATGCCAAGACCATTCACACTCTCACTTGCTATTTCTTGTGGCCTGGTGTCACTAAAGACATTAAAACATATGTAGATAGCTGCCAAGTGTGCGCCCTCACGAAGGGTAAGCAAAAGGCACCGGCAGGAAAAATTATGCCCCTTCCCACTGCAAAGCATCCATGGGAAGATCTTTCTGTAGATTTCATCACGGGTTTACCCGAATCACATTCTTTTACAGCCATTTGTGTTGTTGTTGATCGCTTCTCAAAAGAAATGGTCTTTATTCCCACTACAGACACTTGTTCTTCCATGGATTTAGCCGCACTTTTTAGGGACCATGTTTGGTGTATACACAGACTCCCTTCGTCACTCATTTCAGATCGTGGACCCCAGTTCGTGTCTGCTTTCACCCAGGAACTCTGCAAACTCTTGGGTATCCATCAGAAAATCTCTACTGCATACCATCCTCAAACTGATGGACAAACAGAGCGTGTTAACCGAGACTTGGAGCAATATCTCCATGCTTACATAGGAAAGAAGCAGCATGACTGGGCAGATTGGTTGAAAATGGCCCAATTCTCCCACAACAATACCATTACCACGGCCACTGGTGATATTTCTTTCAACGTCACACATAATTACGCCCCTCGCATGGGTTTTGAAGGGAAATTGGCTGGCTTTGCAGGAGAAATAGGTCGTTCCCACAAGGAGATAGAAGCGGCTTTAGAAGAGTCACGCGATAAAATGGTCACCGCTTCAGAGAAGAGATGCTCAGAAGCTCCGGAATATTCCGTTGGTCAGCAGGTCTGGCTATCCACAGATAAATTAAACCTTCCATATACGGCGAAGAAACTTACACAAAAATGGATCGGACCCTATGTTATCTCCACAGTCCTTCCTAACGCCGTTACCCTTAAACTTCCCCGCACCGTGCGAATTCATCCCACGGTTAACATCTCTCGCATAAAACCTTACTGGGAAACTTTACCTGGACAGCCGAAAGTCCGTCCCAACACGATTGAGGTAGATCAAGAGGGCGAAGAACAATTCGAGGTTGAATTTATTGCTGCTTCACACCTGAAGAACAGGAAATTGGAGTATCTAGTGCATTGGAGAGGATATGATGAGACCGATCGTACCTGGAAATTGGCTGATATCATTAACACTGCCCCACTGGCAGTTGCTGACTTCCATTGGAAGAATCCATCCGCTCCCCACAAGCTCCGCGGTCTTACCATTTCCTCGTTCACTTCTCTATTTACTCCTTTCGAGAACCTCACCGAAACTGTTCCTTCCACGACTCGCCTGGAATTCAAGTCTTAAAAAGGGAGTAGTGTTATAATATGAACATTTTCAAACATTTTCGAACTTCAACTTTTCTTCTTTCCAGTCATGTGATCTGTGCACATGACTGTGGGAACCAGCACATGACTAGGTCTAGAACCTATGATGTCATACCTCATGGTACCCGCACCCTTTTAATTTCCACTCTTCTCACACAGCCCCATTAATCTCCATCTCTTCTTTTTCCGTGCCTGGCTTCTCACATTAGTCTATTTATGGTAGTTCCTCTCATGCACAGCATGGTCTGTGCATGCGCCTGTAACATATATAAGGTAGACACTTGCGACTGGAATCCCCAGTCTAATCCACTTCGTTGTTTGCTCTACTGATCATTGCCTGAGGGACTTGTTTCTTCTTGTAGGCCTGCATCAACTGGATCCGGACTACTCCTCCATCCTCTTTTCTTTATTCGCCAGGACACGTGTAGCCTGCGAGACATCGAGCCTTGTGGTTGTTATTGTCGTTCGCAATAGTATCATAACACTCGAACCCCTGAGAGCCTTTAGGAACAATGCGGAGTTCAAGGAAAATCGGAGGTAAAGTCCTATAAGAGGAACGTGGTCCTACCAGTGCTTCTTCCATCTCAAACCACCATGTCTGAGAACGAAGACATCACAAACTGGTCTGATGCTCGCTTGGCAGAACACAAAGATGACAACAACAACATATGTGCAGCGAAGTTTGCCAAGCAGAGGCAATGAGCAAAAGTGAAGAAGTGTTATGAACTAAGCCTAGACTGAGGGAAGACTGAAGGGGGAAAGGCGAAGGAGTAACGAAGGAAGAGAAGAAGGAAGAGAACTCACTGAGATAAGAGGTGGCGGCTGGAAAGGCGGTGGCCCAAGGGAACCTCTTGCGTAGTTCGTACCGGGATTTAACTACCCAATGATGGGAGATAACTCCAACAAATGTAAACAATAGAAGTGAGGTGAGTTGACACCAGTGGAGTCAAACCAGGGAGGTGGTCCGCATAGCAGGTCCCAAAGACGACTAGAATCGAACTAGTGATCCTAGTGTTCAAGGGCCATATATATAGGATCTACTAGTACATGGGAATAGAAGTACAGGGTATAGGGTAAGGTGCATAAGGTATGACATCATGTGGGAAAGCCGAGGAGATAGAAGGATGTCATGGGAAGAAACGGATATAAAAGGATAAAGGGGAACGGAGATTAAAGAGAAGGCAGCGGAAATGAATACCATGTGTGATGGGTGAGGTATGACATCAGTGATAGGCGATAAGAGATAGGGAGGACCAGACTGATGATGTCATGGTCTATGGAGATAAGGAGAGGAGATAAGAAAATCAGGTAAGTATCATGTGACCAGGAAGAGCAGAAGGTCACGTGATAGGAAGGCTAGGATCACCTGATGAAAGAGTGTGAGTGATCATGTGATCATGGGAAAAGTCATGTGATGTGAAAAGATAGGGGAGAAAGCAAGGAGTTATAACAAGAAGGAGGCAGAGGTGAGGCGGAAGGCAGAGGAGGAGAGGAGGAAGGTGGAGGAGGAGAAAATATGTGAGGATGAGAGGCACAAAGCTGAGGCCAAACGTTTGAAGGAGGCTGAGGAGGCAGCCAAAAGGAGGGTGAGTGCAGAGTTCCTCGGAATAACCCGGAGGCTAATGGAGTTGTAGGCGGAGGTGGTGCAAGCACAGCAAAGCACCAGCAAAGGGAAAGGGAAGGTTGTAGAGCTTCCCACATGCAAGAGGTGCAAAGACTGTGGTCTCGAGTGCGAGCTCAGTCCGGGCAAGTCTACATCATGCATGGAGTGTTGGGAGGTAAAGGTGAAGTGCAAAAGGCCAGGTGTGGAGAAACCGGAGTGGAAGAAACGGAGGATGGAGGTGGAGATTCTGGTTCCGAGGAAGAAAGCGAAGGTGGGGCCTTCGGAGGAAGGCTTGTCGGAAATGGGGTCTGGGAGGGAGTTGGCAGAGATAGGTTGGGGGGTCATGGAGATACTGGGGGAGCTCCAGAATGCGATGGCGTTGGTGAGCAAATGCCTTGATCGCCAGAATGAGCTCTTGGAGGAGCTGGTGGAGCTGAAGTAGGAGGAGGTCTACCAGATGGAGACAGAGTCGGAGGAAGAGGAGTTGGATGGGGAGAGCGAGATAGTGAGGAAGGTGACGGAGTTGGGGGCGGAAGCCAGTGAGGTAGACAAGGACAATATGGAGATGGAGAAAGAAGATGTGGAGGGTATGGAGGTTGAGAAAGAGGTCTAGATGATGACATGCTATGTAGATAAAGTATAATGAAAGAAATGCATGACAATGGGAGTTTGGAGTGAGGGCAGAGTGAGGCAGAGTAGGAGGAATGGAGTGGGAGGGGAGGACCTCATCCCCCTCTTCAAGCCAGACATCCCAGCATCTGGCAAAGGAAATGGATGGGCCGGAGTAAAACGGAATGGGCACAAAGGACCATTGACAGGTTTCCAGAGAGATCAGTACATGAAGCTGAGGCTCATGGATTCCCAAAACAGGCTGGAGTACGAGAGTGTGTGAAGTTGTGGAAGGCAGGATGTATCGGAGGTAGGTCAGCTGGAGGAACTGGTCTGGAGGCTGCGGAGTTGACGTCAAAAGTATTGGCACTCATGCTAGAAGGAATGGGAGTAGGTACTGCCGCCCAAACACTCAATGGAGCATATGGTGGACGCGCTAGTGATTTCCTGAATCCAAAAGCAGCGGAGCCCAATGGAGGTGCATAGCAACGCAGGTCAGAGTGATAACATCTGTTGGGGGGGGTGGTCTTCTTCAACCCACAGAGACTAGATGAATCATTATGGAGTCAGAGCTGAAAAGTCCGGAGTGGGAGAGTCTAAGGAGGTTGGGGAAGAGTGACAGAGGCAGCCATTGAGACTACATGTCTGGAGGTTAGAGATACAGGGTTGGGGGTCTGGAGAAGGAAGGGATGTGTACATTAGGATTACACAACTGGCCATGAATGCTTCATTAGCCATGGAATGGAGTTGTCAGACTAGGAGTGGGTGAGCTTCGGACCCTCCATAGCTTTGTGACCAGAGAGGCCACAGAAGAAACAGAGGTGGAGGTCAAAGCATCTCTGCCGTTCAACAGCAGAGAGCTTGCCATCCGGTCCTAGCACAGAGTCAGAGTCCTGGACAGAGGGAACCTCAGGAGAAGTGAGGTCAGACTCAAAGTCAGAGTCAGAGGGGTGGGAGTCGGAAACGTCAGAGCTGGACTCAACAACATCAGAGATGTGGTCAGGGGTATTGGAGATAGGGTCAAGGACATCGGAGGTGGATGTGGAGCAAACAGAAGTGCCAGAAAGTTCAGATGAGAATGAAGGAGCTCCAGAAGAAAGCAGGAGGGTGTTGAAAAGGGTGGTCTGACGAGCAAGCTCTGCTCTGCGTTCCCAATAGCGTGAGTTGATAGACTGTGCCTGGTCCCACATGTCAGAAAGGGTAAGGGATTTACCAACATGAGAGATTTTGTCTTTGATGTGATCCGGAAGTCCAAGGTAAAAGATGTGATGGAGTGTGCCATCTCCATAGCTCCGGAGTTGTGTAGCAAGGCAGTTGAATTCAATGACATACTTGGTAACACACTGGTTGGTACTCATAGAGAGGTGCCAGAGTTCTTGCTCTGCATCGCCAATAGGGTCATGTGGACCGAAATTTGTCCGGAGTTCCAGAACGAACTCCTTGTAGTGGTCCATCCAGAGTGGACGGAAACCAGAGGAGGTTGATTTGAGCAGATCTGGCTCAAACCATTCAAGGGCCATACCTGTGAGGTAAGACTGCACAAAGGTGACTTTGGTGTGATCTGTACGAAAGGCTCTAGGGCGGTCCTGAAAATTCAACTTGCAGTGGATCAAGAAGGCCTGGAGTTTGTGAGGATTGGTGCCATCAAACTGGTCCAGAGATCGGACCTTTGGTCTAGGGCTGGAGTTTCTTGGAGAGCATCCAGCAGCCCTGGAAAGGCTGGCGATCACCCTAGTAAGACTAGAGAGGGTGTCTCATTCATCAGAGGGGATATCTGAATTGGATTCATCATCAGAGTCATCGTCAGGAGTAGATAGAGGAGTGGGGGTGACAGATGCTGCTGCTTATTGACTAGAGCATTGGCTGGGGTTGCGGTGACCCGCAGGAAGTCTGGCTCCTGGAGTTGGAGTGTAGGAGGGTGACGATGGGATCAGAGTCAGAGTACAATGCACAGAGAATCCACAGAATTGACTGATGGACTTTGGTCTTTGATGATTGCTCACGAAGATACTGAGGGTGTCGTAATGAGATGAGGTGGGGGGAACGGAGGGTGCTGAGGGGGTCATGACGGGCATTACCACTTGGTACGAGTCTAAAGGATAAGGAAACTCGAGTAAGATGAACAGCAAGTGGGAGCTAGATAATACTGTTAAGACCGTACCGACGATCTCCGGGCATAACTCCAGAACTCTGGAGTTTGCAGAAATAGGACATTGGCTTCACTGTATGTGGTGCGCTCTTGCTGTTGATCAGGTCCTTGGATTTCAGAGCGGAGGTTCGGAGGTAAACAATATGATTGACTAAGGCTATGAGGGGTGGAGATGATTTGGAAAGGGAATAGCCAGTGTCTAAGCTGATTATCTAGCTAAACTACAGTACTAGATACAAAGGTTTATATATGGAGGTAAAATGGGAGATGGAGTACTAAAGTCTGGGGGTACAAGTATTTTCAAGGGGACAAGTATTTTCTAGGGTGAGTAACAAGATGGAGGAAACTAACCGAAGGGTCAACAGATAACTACAACGGAGTCAGGGATAACGGGGAAGTTAGGGCATAGGGTAAATGGAGTATAACGAAAGTATTGGAAATGTACTTTATAGGATAGATGAAACGGAGGGGCAACTCCAGGGGACTGGAATTGCAATATAGATGATATAGGTCCGGAGTTGGTGCATACAGCACTGGAGGTGTCAGAGGTGTCAGAAGTGGACTTGTGGAGATTTTACAGGATATGATAACATTTATCTGTGTTGTATACTATCTGACCTGATAGGCTCAAGTTGTGGCTTGAGCCATGAAAAGCTCGAGCTGTGGCTTTTGGACAGCTTGACTTATGTGATATACAGTGGCTCAAAAAACTGTCCGCATGTTTGGTCATTTTTCACTAAATGTGTTATTCCCCAATAACTCCTAATCCTTACCCTAACATATAGGTGTATGAAATAAAGCACTGACCCTTGGCTTTCTATCCATCAAGGTTTTAAGACATATGAATAAGAATTGATGAACTGGCAGCCATTTAAAAACAATGACTCATTCGGACAGTTTTTTGACTCCAAGTTTTGATTACATATATTGGACCTTAGCAT
>QFEM01003291.1:0-48466 GCA_003316205.1 Boletus bicolor
CCGGCAGTACGGACAGTTCGTCGGAAGTCCGCACAGTTGCCACAGTCATGGTGACGGATTGCTGATGAGTGGCGAGTATTCCTCAACTTCGTCACTTGCCCTATAGGAGCGAATGAGATATTGCCAACAGATATCCTCCATGGCACCTCCGATAAGTTAGCGCGCAACAATCGGGACTCTCAACGTCATACAGACAGGGCAAACACGACAAGGCCCGCACACCGCAGGCGGGTGCCCTATCGGCAGTTTAGACCGTGAACTGTCACGCAAAGTTGAAGAGATCATCCCATGACTGAGAGGCACGCCAGTACATTCTACATAACTACGACTCACGAAGGGAAACATCACCTTCATTTAACCATTGCGAATACTACCCCACTAGCGGGATATCGTCGATTTTGACTCTGTGCTAATTACAGCCTCCGCAGTCTTGTCCCTTACGCCTCTCAAAAACTGCACTAAATGGGTCCCTCCAGTTCCCGTTAATGGCGGTCTCTTCTCCTCCAACTCTACCTCTACTCCTTTCGCCGCCCTTCTCTCCCGACTCGCGGGTCCGATAATGTATAACGCGACAATCCGAATATGCGCATCTCTAAATTGTTTGACAGCGTGCACCGCGTCATTGTACGCCTCTACGAGCTGTGGATCTCCGCCGACAACTAGGTTCCGTACAGGTCTCGGGTTATCAGTTAGATGACGCAAGAAGTTGCGGTGATGCCTCGGCATGTAATTTTGCATGCGACGAAGTAGCGTCCACCTGTCATCATATAAGGCATCTTCACCGACGTTGCGGTTGTCCAAACCGAGGAAGATATCAAGGGCGTGGATAAGTGCGCTCTGGCCTGCACTCGGCCCAGACAAGTCCGTCGGTGGTTCTATCTCCGGGTGTTCGTCGAGCCCCTCAAAAATCCATTTCCTGTTCATCGGATCGGAGTCCTCGCCGCGAAACCAAGGTCGAATTTTGTGATAGAAGAACTCGGGATCGCAGCCTCCTCTGATGTTTAGCAGAATGTTCGTCAGCTCGTCTACGACGGTGGCAAGTTTGTGGAGGTATCCCGTGATCCGCTGCACTGTAATCTCATCTCCAACGAATAATTCGTCCATGGTAGTGCGCATGAGTTCGAGGGCTTCCACACCCCTGATCTCGATACGAGAGGTGGTAAGGTAAAACTCCTGCTCATCGTTTGTACCCGTGAAGAGATCCTGACTGCGGATGTTATCGAGCGCGGGTGGAGTTGCCTCATCTGTGGGAGACTTGAAACTCCAATTATAGAGAACGGTATCGGAGTATGTTGCGACGGGTGGGAGCTGGAGATGCGCAGAAACCTCGAGGAGGGGGATGGAAATACTGGGTGGGATACGAATCCCAGCGTCAAGTGGAAGTGTGTGAATATACATGTGCATGACGAAGGTGAGCACATGATGAGCTCGCCGGAGTAACAGCTCGGAGGTTGTAAGGCCCTTTGTCGAAAGCAGTGGTAACTGGGTGAAATAGGTCGACATTTCCAGGCACAGAGCGAGTAGTGACATATACGAGAAGCCAAGATAAGTAAAAGGGGTTTTTAATAGTGGGGCAGGAAAGAAATAGCTCACGTTATCGCGCACGCTTTCTCGCCATGAGGCAGAATGTGCGATCTCGCCTTCAGTTAGACCTGGTTTCACTGCAAGCTGTAGTTTCGTCGACACAGCTTGGTCGAGGATCGTCTCCCATGACTCCCATTCAGTGGGGAGACGGCTAACGGGGGGATCTGGAGGCATGAAGCCAGTTCGTGTATCGACATCGAAATCGTGTGCGGCAAGAGTAGTTGTATCAACAAAGCCATCCACTCCACCGACAACGAAGTCCGGACGAGGCTTGTTGAGGAAATGATCAGGAGGCAGTGGACTCGACATGGTTTGATGATAAATCCGACAGCTTTTCAGTCGATGGGAGGGCAGAGACGGTGGCGAAGCGGAACAGGAGTTCGGAGAAGGCTCGCTTATAAGTTTGCTCGGTTGGCTTGCTCAGTCACGGTCGACTGATCAGGCCTCAGGTCACACCCGGATCTTGAAGCTTGAAGAACCTATCGCTCCGATTCGCTCGGCTCTCGGCCCATGTGTAATCATGAAGTGGCTGGGTTATCTGCGCCATCTCCCCGAATTTTTCATCTCTGTCGCGTAAAACATCCTTCGACACGATGCACATAACAGTTGATTAAAATAAGACGCAGATCTAAAAGTTTGGAAGTTTGACCTCGGCCAACCAGAAGCCGAACTTGGGAAAGACCGAAAGAGGTCTTACGGACGGATCTAGACAACTGGCTTGACCACAGGTTTCCTGCGCAATGTGTACATAGGGCAACTTGCACCCCAGCATCACTATAAATAGGATTTAAATAATACACATATAACGATTAGAGGTCCAGGGTACTTACCTCACAATTTTGAATATGTTCTCTAATCTTTCGATTATGTAAGTAATTTGTTCCCCAGCTTTCCGTTGATTTTAGACCCCTCCTCCCGAGACATATCTCATCCTTCGATACTCCCGAATTACGAGGCAGATAAATCCTGCCCCACGAAGACACGCTTCCGAGTTACAGAACAACTTATGGAAAAATCCTGCGTTACTGCGCATTGGATCGGCGCCATTGTGGATTACCTCTCTCCACCTTGCTATGTGCAGAACCACCCCCGAGAACGATGCGAATGCTGCCACAAAAGAAGTGTCAAAATAGGGAAAGCTGAAAGTATAGCGCAATTCACGGGTCGAAACAAACATATATAGCCTCGTCTCCCGTTGCGAAACAATTAGACAAGGCACCTCGATGGCACAGCCAACGAGATTCGAGCGCGTGGCTCCCCACTGTGGATCGGGTTCTGACGGCGATAGATTCAATTTGACACCCCGAACTTCGACGTCGATCGCGTTAATGTGCTTCCCGTTCCTGCACGGCCAGAGATGACTTGCTTTGGGAAGTCGATCGGGAATATCTCAGAGATGAGAGTAACGTTGAGATCGGCGCATTAGTATAAGAAGGTAAGTATGCTTCGCTGTGTAAGCCTCCCTTGATGCTTGCGATCAATAATTGACTCGACGCCGATCCCTTGATGCATTGTGACGTTCCATTTCTAAACGAGAGGCGAAATGAAAGGGGTGTCGAAACTTATAGTTACTTCGGCCTTCGTTTCTCAGCAGGGTAGTTCGTACGCCCCACCGGAGAATCCACCTCGTCGCTGGGAGGTGAGGGGTGAACATAGACGAGAACCAAAGTACGACGGGGAAAGGGTGGCCGTAACGCGGTGGATAAGGTTTGAAACGCACAGCAAGGTTAACAATAAAACGGACGCCACGACTTCGTAGGATGGAACACCGAGATAGGCTTTTCTTGGAAAGTCGGATCCAGGGTACATCGACGGTGGATATGCGCCAACTCGAACGATCCGAAATCGGGAGCGCAATCCTCTTTGAGGTTTCTCGATTCGGGCAGGCGCAGGAGTAAAATTTCATGGGACAGCCATGGAACGCGATTGCGCGGTTGGCCATAGATCCGGTATCATCTCATGATGAGAAGAAATCAGGGCAGGGACAGCAATGAACCACACCCGTGACAGATTGGCCAACAATTGGTGAACAATTAGACTGTGCCCTCAACGTGCGACGTGGGACCGGAGAAAGTGTCCTGCCCCAGCTTCATTTCCTTTTTCGTCTAATTGTATCTTCCCCATTTCTCCCTGCTTTATTGTGTTTTGCTTTCAAGAAGCCGCGTATCCGTTTGTCTGTAATCTTCTGTAATGTAGTCCCTCACTACCGACACAAAAAGACCTTGCCGCGTTCTACTTTCAGTCTCCGTTGAAACAAAAAGCTTTCGGGTGGCTTTTTTGTTCCCCACCCGTGGTCACAGACGCCCTTCCTGACGGAGTGGCCTAAGATGGACACAGCGATCACCCCCTCCAGCTATAAAACACTCGAAAAAATGGCAGAGGTCCGACAGCAATCTCCTCGGGTCATTCGCAGCCTAACAACACCCCATCTTATCAAATGGCACCTGCAGCAGCCAACTATTACTCCCCTCCCACTTACCCTGCTTCGAAGCAACGTGGGCACCGCATTTGCGATACCTGCGGTGCAGTCGAGAACCCATCAACACAGAAATTCCGCTATTGCGGTGGCTGTGTGAGTGTCGCAATTTCATCGCATACGATCAACAATCTGACCGCGCTCTGTACAGATGACAACTCAATACTGCGTACGTTGATGATCGTGCCCATCGGGCAGCGCTACACCTGTATTCACACTGTTCCCATAGTCTCCGGAGTGTCAGAAATCGCACTGGCCTTCTCACAAGGCGATCTGCCAGCATACGGCAGCGCAAGTTTCAGGGGCGAAACAACAGACCGTGTGCACTGCATACCCTGATGAAAACTTGGTCAAACATCTGCGTAAATTTACCTCTACGCATTCGTCTCTGCTGGGATGGGCAGGTTTTCAGGCGCTTCAACTGAAACGCCTTCCTGCCAACATCCGGCAGAACGCCCTTCTCGTTGAACTCAGTTATAATCCGCATGCCGAGTCGCTCTACCGGTGCGTTATCTAGTTCCCGGACCTCATGTTTTGCCTCACACATTCGGATCTCTCCAGATTCTCAGTGGCAGGGACGCATATCGTGCCAAGGTCATACGTGACCAGTCACGATCCACTCGTTGCTGCAGACATTGATCGGAGAGAGGAACGGTGTCGCCGGAGTGGCGGCATCGGGACGCTGGTCATCTTGGTGCAATGCGGTGGCATCAGCCAGGTGATGCCTGTGGAAGTTGACCCACCTAGCAAGATCACCTGGGATCCGAGGGATGACTGGCCAGAAGTCCTTCGCCACTTTGTCGAATCCGGACGAACAGATTTCAAACCCATATCGACGACAGCCAGGGGGTGCGTTCCTTTCGTTTCTCTCACGGCTACTTTGTTCGAGCTGATGTGTGTGGTGCGAATAGGGTCGTTTACGGATAAATCCGTCTCCGCTTCCTTTGATCCTTTGCCTCTCCATCGCTGGCTTTCATCTCTTTTGATCCAACGTCGATCGTTGTTTGCATTATCCTTTAATTCGCGCATCGTTATCGTTTCGGACAACAGCTTTGTACTGTCTATCATCATGCATCTCCATACCCATGTTTTGTAACACTAAAAACGGATTCCGCCGTCCTTAATACCTACCAATAAACAACGTAGATTCTCAAACATTCATTCGACCGTGTTGAGCGCGACTTGAGCGGGATTATCATCGATATGCCTTGCTGACTAATGAAGTGCCCTGAAGCTACTTACCACGGTGGAACTTCATCACAACCCTCGTCTACCAAATCCCTTGATGACTACTGCGACACAACGAAGACCGCACACATCGGCACCTACCGACGGCTCCCGCACGATCACGCTTCGAGATGCCCAGCCACGCCGAAAAGACGAGGACGGCGCAGGGGGCGGCGCCGGACCCTCCTCTGGAGAACCCAACACAGCAGTAGGCGTACTCAAGCTCCGGGGTGCCCAACGGCGTACGCGCCAACGTGTCGCTTGGGACGCGGACGTCGTCGACAATGAAGGATGCGGAAAGAAGAAGTCCAAGAGTGCGTGTTTCGTTTTATGGCGTCTGTTGATGCACTCTAATGATTTGTGTCGTGTGCACGATAGTTTGTTGTATATACCACAAACCACGGCGGTTCGACGAGTCGTCATCCGAGTCCGAATCTGCGTCCCCGTCAGACTCGGACTCGGACTCCGGTGGAGGGCAGCACTACGGCGGTGATCGGGCCCGTCCGACGAGGCACTATCATCATGCATCTCATGGACATGGTTGCGGACATAACACTGTACGACGAGAAGGGCAAGGTGGGGCTGTACACGAGCTACACCAGTCGGACTCGGGCTCGGGTATGAATGCGTACGAGAGGGCACCGAAGCGGAAATGTTAGGTGAGTAGAATTTGTGTGGATCTTGTGCTTGTCGCGGACGTTGAAAATACATAGAGGTATCTCTGGGTGTTTTAGACATTATTGCTTCCTTCAAGATCCTGTATGCCGTTCGTGTTATACCGTGTCTTGGTAATAACTTGTAGTTGTGGACAGGTGATGACAGGCAAGAATGTAATCTGGCATCACTGAACTATACGCGGGTTGTTGCTCCTTTCGTGGCCGGCTCTCGACTCGAGCGTCAGACCAATCTCTTGAGCAGGTGATGTTGAAAGAAATGGAACCTGTACGTGATGAACAAATGCTACACGATGCCAAAGGTCCCTAGGAACGATCAAAAGTGACAGCAGTGGTTGGGAAGTTGAGCCAGGTGAACTTGAAGAGACGCCATGATACCATCTGCCCAACAATTCTTCGCATCAACTATTGTTCCATCATCGTCTTCAACGTCTCCTTCGCCATGCGAAGCTCAAAATGAATACCAATAGGTGCGATATCTTCGCGAGGCCATTCATGAATGCCATGTCATCAGCCAGCTCAGATTCGTCTACGGAGAAATGGAACGAGCAGAGGATGAAGATGGTGTTGATAAAAAGCGGCCTGTGATTCAGAAGCTTCACTTCCTCGTTAGAAATGCGGCGTTTCCTCCAAGGAACAAGACTTGCCTGGTGGCAATGTGTTGTCCGGGACACGCTAGATATCGGTGCTAGTCGTTTATGATTTTACGTTCCGTCAACATATTCTTTCTGAGGTCTTAACGCGGGGTCCAGGTGGGAGAGCAATCGATGCCGTTGCGCAAGGTCTACTGTCACATATCCACATGTAGTATGCAAGAAAAAAAGATCATCATCACAATGAAGAAAAGAGAGCCCGCTCCTTATGCCTTCCGTTTGTGGCCCATGTGTACTCCACGAATATGTCTGGTAATACTCTGGCGCGTCATCAACTTGTCACAATTCATCCAGCCACAACGGACGATTGCGACGGCACTCATACGATGCACCCCGTGCGAAGCCAAATGATGCGGGACATCTGACACGGTGATCGCTTGTCCACAGGTTATTCCATCTTTCCCTATCCATTGGCATGCCGTGACAGGCGAAATTTCGGGTTCAACATCTGGAATTTGGAGTCCAGTGGGCGAGTCTTTTGTGCTGGACACAGATACCCCAGATGCAGATGGCCCAGCACTGATTTCATGAGTGCCTATCTGATCCGTCATGATCGCGGTCAGCGAAAGATCCAGATCTGGTATTTGCGCGTTGGAGCCTTCGGGTCTGCAATCACGCTACTCATGAACCCTTGTATCATTACAAAGTAGGCATCGCGGGCTCACATGTAATCGGAAAGCACTGAAATTTCTTCAGGTTCCACCTGCTGATTGGACGCAGTTACCAGTGGCGAGCTGTCCATACTAGCGTCTGGGTTTATATCTTCGTCACCCTGAATAAGCACATGTGATGCCAGTGCCCGGAGCGGGAGTGTTTAGTGACAGGTTAGCACAATGGATGAAGCATAGTCTATCCTCCAAATAAGCTCCATTTATTGGCACCGGGAAGAAACCTTCAACTCACCCTACCGCTTTCGGTTGCAGAAATACAGCACCTACTAAAAATTAGTAATCATGAAGACACAAAACTATGTGCCCACCATTCCGCAGGACAACATCATTATGAACAGATAACGCGAATTCGAGACGTTCTCTTTGCAGAAGGTCCTTACGTTCAAGTTCACCCTGGATTGCCAGGTTAAGCCGGAACGACGATCATCGAGTGTAGGAGGATATTAACAAACCATTTCGAGTAAACTAGACCACTGAGTATCGTGGGTCACAGCAATCTTCGCAGAAGGTTCCTGGATGGAAAATTGTGTGAAAGTGGGCGATCAGATTCATTGCATCCACAGTTGCGAAGCATACTCAAACCTTACTGAATAACCATCGGTTGATGATATCTGAAGGATGAAGCATCTATTAACACGGCAACTTCAATACAACCGGTTGCAGAAGAAAATCGCCAACCAACCTTGGGTATTTGTGGAACATGACTGATTGTTATATGGTTGTCAATGATATCAGATGTATCACCTGGGGAGCCGCGCGCAAGTGAAGCTCCGCCTGATCCGCTGGGCATATTGTACTGTGGGCCAGCTTCAGAAGTACCTCCCATTCGAGCCAAGTTACTCCAAAGGTTTGGTAACCAAGAACCCCTTCCGACAACGTTGGAAGCCTCCGGTTGTTCTGGGTTAGCGACGGCTTTGACAGTGATCCTTTTCCAAACCAATAGTTCATCACTGACTGCAATCTTGAACCCACTTATAAAGACGGCTTGGTTTGGGATCCCGTTCGATAAGTCATCAGGGAGTCCGATTCGTGTGTCCATGGGGCGTTCGTGCCTCCAGGTGTAATTCCATTCAGGGGACTGTGCCACGGTAAATCGAACGGGAAATTCGTTTGTGCCTGCGACGTTCGGAAAAGACGCAAGGGACCAAGATCGCGCTTTATAAAAGCCCGTAATCAGGTATAGGGCATCATGGTCGATAATGCGATTGAGCCGTCGCTCGGCGAAATCATACCAATCGGCGGCATGTTGAAGGGCCTCATGTTGAAATATACGTAGGATTGGGAGATCATATTGTTCGGCACCTTGAGGTAGAACGAGGAGCGCGCCTTCACTGGAAGGCAAGTACAAATTGTATTCAGCCCTGAGTGATGAGTTATCAGTATCACCAAATATCTCGGAAGGAGGATTGAATAAACCTTGTATGCGATTCGCCGGGAGGGTCGACCTGCCTCGCAGATGGACTAGCGATAACACGACCGGGGTGCTCTGCGTTGGGAAATACATCGATGTCCTCGCTGTCTAGGCTGATAGGGACGAAGTTGTCAGGGACGCCATGTCGATGAAGAGGGTGTTCCGGAGGTAGGCAGATATTAAAACAGACGTCAAAACTACCATTATTATCACGGACGACACCAACATCTCCGATCCTAAGACCCTCTCGCAGATAATCCTGCGGAAGCCGCCTGCTTGGCTCTGGAGTCCACAACGGGTACCCACGATGCGACAGCAGATGTCTAACGTATGTGTGGTGTGGGGGTTCTTGAGGCATTTCATCACCTTAAGAGTGATGCACTGGAGAGTCGATATAGTGCTGTGAAGGAGATTCATAGACGCGCAATGCCCACATTATTCAAGTTGCTGTGTTGTAGGCTTAGCTATAGTCTCGAAACCCGACGTGCCATTTTAGAGAGCATATACTTTCGATCCTTGAGATTCACAATGTAGTTGCCGAGCTGTGGAGAAGAGGGGATCGAGCGACTCATCGCAGAGTGAGATCACATCGACGTTCAATTTGATCCGTTCGGCGACACACATGTAGCATGGGCCGCACGGCTATGGCCATCCTTTCCGTGTGCTGGCCATGCCAGTGTGTTCCCCCCAACATATACTTCACCTCCCGTATCACAGGGAGACTAAGCACCAAATGAAGACCATTTCCTCCTCCACACCAGTTCAGCGTTTGTTCTTCCCACTTTTTTTTCCAGATAAATGGAAAACACGCGACCCCTAACCACAGTCGATTGGTCTAGATCATCAAGAAACGTGTCACTATGGGCCAAACCTGAGACCGAGGCGCAAGACAACAATGACGGCTGGTTCCAGAGGACCCTGTGGATATAAGAAAACGTGTTGTAGAGTAATCGTACGATGCATCAGGGTATTATTTACTTAAGAGACAGGCTAGTGCCAGTGTTCAACACACGTGCACAAAAAACAGGAGCATGAAGGAAGACAAGGTCCATGCTAAATCTCCGCGAAATCGTCACAACAACATGCAACGTCGACGCACCGAAACCTAGCAGTATCGACATCCATATTTATGTGCATCATTTCACGAGTACATGTAGCAATGAAATGTCAATGGGGACAATTCAAACAGGTTTTTACGAGAGGAAGGCGATGGCGAAGAGCGTGCCGAGGATGCCAGCGACGGAGGAGATACCAAGCGCAGATGCACCATTCGTAGTCGCAGCTGTTGGACTGGCAGAGCCGGACGCTTTGCCAGTTTGGGAAACGCCGGCAGTAGTCGTGGCATTGCTGGTGGGAGCGGGAAGGCTGGTGTACAAAGCACTGGACTGATATGTAACACAGTTGGAAGAGGCGGGGACGGAGGGAGTGTATGGGGGAGCAAAATTGCCGCTGAAAGGCTGGGTGTAGGTCAGTGTGGCGCCGCCGGAAGTGTAAACTCCAACGGGGGTCTTGAGATCAGCGTCACAAACTTCAAAGGTGCCATTCTGAGCGTTGTTGGGCATGTTGTAAGTGCAGCCCATGCGATCGTAAATGTTCTGGCAGTAAGCAGACTGATCAGTTGAGGAACTCGAGGGGTTACAGATGGTGGTGCAGAATGTGTTTCCGCCAATGAAGCTATAATGCCAGTCAGGGAAAGTGAATACAGCAGCAACGCAGACACTTGCGCATTCCAATCTATGACCTGCGTATACGAGCCGTTGTTACCACCGACTTTGGGGAAGGCGTTTGAGTATAAGAGACCACCGATGGGGTTCCCACGCTGGATAGAGCCACGGTAAGAACAGAACTAAATATTGGCAAGTGGAATGGCGAACCCCATCAGCACCGTGGGGGTCGAGTTCTCCTCCGTAATCACCGGCAGCCAGGTTGACCTGGGTCTGGTCGATGAAACCGGCAATTTGAATATATTGGCTGGTGACGAGCATCTGGACACCAGTGAGGGCACCTGCCGGGATGAGACGAGTACCGTAGCCGGACTTGGTGCACCAGGCGACTTCATAGGCCTCGGTGTCACCAATGGTAGAGTTTGGCTGTGGAGGAGCCCAAAGGCAAAAGTCTTTGGATATATAAATGAGGGAAAAAGTGGAACGGCATGGTAAAGATGACCATACTATCGAGGTTGTTAACCATCGCGGTCTGGCACATTGACTGCTGGTTCTGGGTCGTCGAGTTGCAAATGTTGTACCCGACTTGTGGACCGCGGATGGCGGAAGTGACGGGGTCATCTTGATAGGGCTAGCATTGGAGAAAAGGTCAGGGCTAGCGGGAAGTTGAGAAACGAGGATACTTGCAATGCCACTGGGGTACGCATAGGTCTTGGCAGTGAGGGGAGTTGGGTCGGCGGGATCGGGCTGGGCGAACGCCAACCTAGAGGCAATGGCGACAGCGATGAGAGCCGAAAGAGCGGAGCGAGACATGTCTCAAAAAAAGGCGGTGATGAGCGTTGCAGGAGCAAAACGAAAAAAAGGGCGAATTTGCTGCGCGTTGACTTTCTTGTGAGTTCATATACCGCTTTGTTTGTAGCGCTGTCAACGCATTCGCACGGTCATCACAAGATTGTGTATCTATAAATAGCGAGTCACAAAACAACTGACATATTGTACATTCTTTACAACAAATTCGAGACAAGTCCCATAACCTTCTGCATATCACCCGACTCGAGCTTACCCTTGGTCTGGTACTGTGAAAACAGCTGCATCGCAGTCGCAGCAGCCGATTGCATTGCTGCACAGCCCATTGAGCACATGCACACCGTCCCGTCAAAATAGCACTCACCTTGTGCCTTATCCTGCGACTTGTCCCCACCACTCGCACTCGAGCCCGCGTTCTTCTTGTCAAACAATTTGCCCGCATGAGACATGGCGAGCCCCATCTGCGTTTCCCTCAGCATTGCTAGAGGCCACCCCACGGTCACAGCACGCACCAGCTTATCTTGCAACCCACCAGAGGTACCCGCACGCGCCGTAGTCGTTTCTTCCTCCGCTTCCTCCTCTTCCTCTCGGGCAGCGCGTCCCGGCCTCGATGATGAGTCCCCACTTGCCTTGCCCGCACGGAATGAACCTGCAGGTGCATTCGAAGCCGCGGTCTGCTTAAACGCCTCCATTGCTGCAGCTGCCCCAATCGTATCAGCATCCATCGGTCCATGGTCATCTTCCCTGTCATTCCATCGGCCATGTGAGCCATCCGACACGTCATTGCACCATCCACCCTTCACTCACCCATATGCTTTCCGATGTGCATCGACCTGCGTCTTGTAATCCTCCTCCTCGTCATCCCTCCTCGGTCGGCGAGACTGTGCCTGCGAGTGAATCTTCTCCTGCAAGCCTTGCGTAGCCCGGCGGTACAGCTCAGGGTCATCATTCCCATGCTCTTGCGCTATACCTGCCAAATGCGCGTAGCGGTCACCTTGGCCTAGATGCAACGATCAGACCGCATATATGCAGCTACAAGGCATATCCTACCAGTCGTGCCCTGCTGGTTGTAGTAACTGGCAGCCTCGCCTCGACGCGAGGGTTCATCACGATCGTTGGGCGGTCCACCATATCCCGAACCATACCGCTCCTCTCCATCACGAGAGGCACTGAATCCGCCAGAAGGCGTATTGCCCTGGCCTCTACCATGGCCAGGGGTAGGTCCCTGTGGTGAGTCGTACCGGGGCCGGCCTTGTGTCTGCGGCGCGCCGTACTGGTTCTGATGATCGGATCCTCCACCGTAACTGGACCCGTACGCGCCACCAGACTCATAACCTTGCTGGTTCTGATAACCTCGGCCAGGCGGGGGTCTACACAAACACACACCAGTAAGCACCGACAAAAACGAGCCATCAATGTACGTCTCACCCCGACGGTGCATCGTAGCGCCCATGCTCGTTCGCACGCTCTCTGTGCCCCTGGCCTGGAGGCGGTCTACAAAGAAAAGAAGCGAGTGAGAAGGAGAAAAAAAAAAGGAAAGGAGGATCATCTGCAATGAATTCATCTCACCCAGACGGCGCATCATATCGGCCGTACGTATTCTCGCGCTCTCCACCCGCTCCACTATACTGATCCCCATACCCCCGGCGTCCCGGCCTTTCGTTAAACTCGCCAGAAGTGACCATCCGATCGATATCCGCATCCGATGCGAAATCGTCACGATCGAGGCCACCCAGCGAGCCGAACGCAGAGGCATCGTGCGCTGAGGACGGGGGACCAGTGGGCGGGGCATAGCCGCGTCCTTGGCCGTAGCCTTGGGATTGGTAGGACTGGGGACGACGCGGTTCGTCGTCGTCGTCTCCCGCGTGGTAACGTTGACCACGGTGTCCTGATCCGTAGTTGTCATTGTTGTCATAATCGTCCTGGCCGCCGCGATCGTGTCGCTCGTGGCGGGCTTCGCGGCGCTCCTCGCGTTGTTCCTTGTACTGTTGGTGACGGTCGTGCTAGGGCGTGGGTTGAAGGTCAGATCGTGAATGTAACCTGATGGGCGACTCACAGGAAAACCAGACATGTCGTATAGAGAGAGAGAGAGAGAGAGATAAGGGTTGGCAAAATCCTGATTGCAGCGATAAAAGGGTTTTGGGAAGCGAAAAAGGCGATGCGGGGCTAGTCGCTCTCCGGTGGCAAATATGAATATCGTATGGCCTCCTATGTGTACTGATGGCAGTGTTGCCACAGCCTCTGGGAGTGACATGCAACATCGTCATATGATATGGTACCGACTACGCGACTATCGCCACGATCTACTGTAGTGTGTAATGCATTCTAGTCCGTTTCAATGAGTAGTAAAAACAAATCGTCATGGTCTTGAGCTTCATCCGTCTCCAACGTCACTGTCATGCCTTATGAATCTGCCCACCGTTCGTCGTCACCCTCCGACACCGCCCTATCTCCATCCCCACGCGCACGAGCGTCTCAAGCGCAGCACGTCCATTCACCACCAAGTCCTCATCCCACTCCACCGCCCCCTTTTCGAACAACACCACGATCGTAGACCCGCCTATATTACGTCAACACTCCTCGACCAACGACGCGGAACAAGAAACACCCACCAAACGCAAAATATCCCAGCTCCTCGCCACGCGTGACGTGTTGCCCTTCGTGCACCGTTGTTTGAATGCTCCCCACCATCATCGCACCGACGCACACTGCCATGACGCATCCAAACTCCGCACTCTCAATTGGCACGATCTTGCGCGCGTTCTCCCCATACACATCCAAGGCACTGCGAATCGCCTGAGGCTGTTCACCATACCGTCAGTAAACACCGGCACCAACACAGTGCCGAAACGCGACACGCACATTGACCGTATAATACTCCCCCGCAATATCCACCATCCGTCCAATCACTCCATCCACTGGTACATGAAACCGGTGATAGTCCTGTGGTGCCAACCGGAAAATCGCCAATGCCCCACCGACATAGCGTTCCGCCTCCTCGCGATACGCATCCCCAAGCAAGCGTCCAATCGTAAAATCGCGTCCTTTAATCCAGAGCCGTGTTGCTTCAGAGACAGTCTCAAAGACCATGAGACGACAGTCGGCGGCGCTAACGAGGCGCGTGGGGTCGTCGGGTGAATCAATCGGCCGGGTGCCTGGTTTTAGTTTGCTGCCATTTCGAAAGGACGAAACCAAGATCAACCTTTAGGAAACTGAAAAGACGTCGCCGATATGAATGCTCACCGATAGAAGAATTCGTTGAACGTCTCTGACCAATCATCATCATCACACATTGCCCGATTAAAAAAAAGAATACACCACATACTGAACGAGTCGACAGGATCTAGAAACTCGTCTACTTTGAGGTTATAAAAATCGATGAATGCCTGAATGTTTCGAGTCGACTCTGGCGAATCATACTTGGTTCCCTGCTTGATCGACATTGACTTGAGCAACCGGCGCGCTACGAGCCGTAAACGGACCTCAACACACACGACAACAGGGGTGGACAGCTCACTCACCCCGCGCACCTTCCATCCGCCCTCGCGCACCCTGGAACATAGGCGTGCATCAGTCGTCGTCACTCTCAATCACGGTTCAACCGACATACGGCGGACAGACCTTGTACAATAATCGAATACCCAGTCGGACATACACCTGCATTTTTTCTTCCTCCAGTTGTCCCGTCACCCGATTCTGCACGATGATATTTGCCGAGTTCTGGCAACGACATCTTAGCTCAAGCACGAATCAAATAAGAAATCCACGTACCGCGCCGAGCTTGTAGTTCCCGTTAGAGACCTTGGTGATGACCTTGGTGTACCATTTTCGTTGCGCTTGACTAGGAGTGACAAAGTTGCCCACTACAATCCGGTCCACCTTGGCCCAATCCTGGCTCGCGCAGATAGCCAGATGCGTCACGATGTCTACCTCCGCCTTGGAGTTAAGTCGTGGCCGATGACACAACGGACAGTTCTTGATGTTGATGACCCGCTCAAAGTGATGGGCTTCGTTGGCAGACGATCCGAACAAACCACCGCCAGAAGAAACCTCCTCTGAGTCGGATGACGCGTAGCTGAACTTGCGGGATGAGGGTAGGAACCACGAGGTGGTGGATGACTCCTGAAGCGGCTCTCCCACGTGTATCAACGGACGCTCACTCGGCTCCGTCAAGTACGACGGATTCTCCATCGGTGATTCGTCGGCCAGCATGACACTCAAAGGTGGCCCACAAAAGTCCAAGCCCTCCAGAAAGAACTTGCCTGGGCTACGACTGTCAGCTTCGTCACCTGGCGTGGGAGAGGACCCGCTGTCAGCAAAGCTGTCTTCCGTATTCAGCCTCTTCCTTTCACTTCTCGGTCGACAAAGCTCATTTTCGAGACACATGATTGCTTCGGGTATCGTCAGTTCGTCCTCTATCGGTCTCTTGCCATATCGAAGGAAGAACGAGTCGATGGTTTGTGTCGAGAGTGTTGATCCAAGCGAATCTAGCATAGACGTGATCTCGAGGTGCGAGAGTGTGTCCGTATCGTCCGTATCGTACTGTTTGAGATACTGAACCCAAAACCGCTGGCGCAGCGCATCGTACGGTTGAAACCTGGCCCTTGCAACGCACAAAAGATTCAATTCAAAAGCCCCGGCCCAATGACCTCGCAAAGAAGGGACAATACAGACCTGAAATGAAGTACCGGGTTGTGTTTCGTTTCCCAAGGCATCTCCTTGGCCGTCACCAACGGCAAATGAAACTCCTTCATGGGATGACTCCCATCATCATCTTCGCCGTACAAACCGGTCTTTAGATCCGGCTGTGGCGCATCCTTGACAAGCTCCGAGACGTCGAACCGGGCATCACCCACGTGGTCATTTGAAGAGAGCTTGTCCCAATCGAGCACTGTCAGCTGGACCTTGAATGCCGTCTCGTAACGTCGCACATGGAAGAGAAGCTTCTCGTCCCATGTAGGGTTCAGGGAATGCCGAATGATGCGCGTTCGAAACACCTTTTTGCCGAACGAGATGACCACGAACGGATCCATATCCCAGCCGGTACGCGTCACTAAATTCGGACAGCGCGAGCAGAGACATCCGTCGTCGTCAACTACGACACAGTCACAACATGAGTTGTCATCACTCACTATTTTTTAGCCTCGGGAGATCCGTTGCGCCCTGAATATCCAGCATCACGATCCCGACGATATCGTTTGCAGCAGAAAAGTTGTAATCAGCACTCTTACTCGTCGCCCAAGAGCGCTTGAACCGTTTCTTGGAGGTGGTACCCATTGTCGGAATGGATCCCGCACTCGCGGAGCGACGATGTCCAAAATGAGGAGGGATCGGTGAGGGCGGTAGGGCAGGTGACACCCTCCCCGACGCCGTCGCTGTCGCCGGTGGAGGGGCAACCAAAATAGACGGTACTACTACATCCACAGTATGGGGCGTGGGGGTAGGGGTACCCTCGTACGACGGGCGCGTCGACAATGGCGGTCTGCGAACAAACAATTTTGGTAGCTTACTGCGGGATGCCGTTGGTGTGACGGGCGTAGGTGTCGCCAAATCCACGACGGGAGAAGGTCGGGCGGTACCAGGTGTCTTGTTGTGGGCGGACCTGGGACTTTTATCGATGTGGATCATGGGCGGGGGGATGTAGAGACGGGACAGTTGCGGAACCGGGATATCGTCGTCGTCGTCGTCGTCGTCCGAGTCATTGTCATCTTCATCAGAACTGATGCCGCCGTCGTCTTCAAAGGCAGGCCCTCCGAGATGGGAACGGAGAGTACCGATACCTTCCGTCTGGAACGATGTCTCGTTTAGGGCCACTTCCAAAAGAGGGGCCTTCGGAAAGGAGACTTACTGGTGGTGCAGACACAAGACTCGGACGGGAGCGTTTGGTGAGCTCGCGGAAGACGTCATCGAAGCCCATCAGTGAATGGGTATTCGGGGACGAGACAAAGCCGAGTTTGATTTGTACCGAGCCGGAGGCGAACGTCGTCGCCCGAGTGGATACGAGCGATAAGGATGACGACTGTGATGAGGGAAGGACATGAGCAGGAGAGAAGCTGGCTGTACGATCGCGTGCACCTTGTTCCAATCGTCGTTGAAACCAAAGGCATTCCCCTCCCTGAACCAATCTTCCAAGGGCAGTGCGACTTCGCCGAGATACTCCTTTTTAAGCATGTAGTCCTTGTCCCAGACGACAATCTCGATCGTACCGAGCCGATCGGCAAGGGAAAGATAAATGGGAAAATCGAACGTCGCATCTTTCAAGCTATACTCTGGGTTCGCATTGCGCTTGATGACGGGAGTATGGTGCCTCGTATTCAACAAGGAGACGACGACGAAGCTAGGAATGAGTTGAATGAGACTGATCGTATGGAACGACTAACATGGCCTACGGATCGCAGGAGCTATGTTTACTGCGGGAGCAGAGATCTTTGCAGCTGATGACCTGTAGACGGAGAAGGACGACGGGGTGTTCACCCGGGGAAGGCGAGAGTGTGCTCCTTCCGCTTCCGCGGCCGCCCGAGACGCGTGCTGGGAAGCGGGCAGCGGTCTTGAGGGCACGGCCAATCTTCTGGGCCTTTTTGGAGACGGGAGGGAGCATGGAGGGAGTGGAGGAAGAGGTGGGTTGAGAGAGCGGCACAGCAAGATTGACACGCAAACCCCTAGAAATGTTCGGCAAGAGGTAAGCCGGGAATAAGAAGCAGAGATTAGGGTGCACATGCGCTCAGAGTTACTTTTATGAAAACCAGCAGTCCCGGTTGTTAGTATGTAATGACCTGGGCTACACCACGTATACGTCGTTCTTCTCGAGTCACGATGGAAATAGTCAAGCTTTCTCCTATTCAATTCCAAATATCGGATAAGACTCGTGGTGTCTAAAAGTCCTCATATGTACTTGGGCTCAGGATCATAACGTAATAGCAGCCATTGCCCATGATGTAAAAATATCCTCACCCCAGCACCAGCCATTTGCGAATTATGATAGGAAGACCATCGCAAACACAACGCCCACAACAGTGGCAACGGACGAAATGCCGACAGCCGACGCACCATTGGATGTCGCTGCAGCAGCACCGGCAGATGCTGACCGCGTAGCACCAGGCGAGTTGCCAGGGGTGCCAGTGGTTGCTGCACCACCGGTCGGAGTAGGCAGGGCCGTGTAGAGGTCGGAAGAGTGGAAGGTGACACAGTTAGACGAGGCAGGCACAACAGGAGTGTACGGAACAGTGGTGATGGGGCCCAAGGACTCGGGAGGCTGGAAGTAAGTCATAGTCTGACCACCTGAGGTGTAGACACCAGGGGGGGTCATGTCGTCACCGTCACAGACCTCAAACGTGCCGTTCTTGGCGTTGTTCGGAGCATTGTACGCACATCCGAGGCGATCATAAATGTTCTGGCAAAGTGCAGCCTGGTTGTGGCCGTTAGGGTCACAGACCTTCAAACAGAAGGTATTGCCACCCATGAAGCTGACCTGGGTCAAGATCTGCTTGACCTAGCGCTAATAAAAAGAACTCACTTTGTCCAATCGCTAACCTGTTGATAGCTGTTGTTATTGCCACCATTGCTAGGAAAGCCATTCGAGTACATGAGAGCGCCAATAGCGTTACCACGCTAAATGACACATGAGAGAAATTTTCAGATGGAAGAAAACAAACCGACCAGATCAGCACCGTGCGGGTCAAGCTCTCCTCCATAGTCACTGGCAGCCAAGTTGACCATGGTCTGGTCGATGAAACCAGCAAACTGAATATAGTTCGGGGTCTTGATGACTTGGACACCCTGGAGCGCACCGGCGGGAATGAGACGGGTACCGTGGCCATGCTTGGAGCACCAGGCAACTTCCTCGCCTTCGGTATCACCGATGGTTGAGTTCGGCTTGGGGGGAGCCCATAGGCAGAAATCTCAAATACAGTCAATGAGACAGCTAACGGTTACAACCATAAGCGTACCATCTATGTGGTCGGCAAAGGACGTCTGGCACATCGAATTCTGGTTCTCGGTTGTGGAGTTGCAGATGTTGTACCCGACTTGCGGACCGCGGATGGCGGCGGTGTTGTAGTCGACTTGATAAGGCTAATCAACGGGTTAATAGAAGGGCCAGCGGGATAAAGACGGGCGCACAATTCCACTGGGATAAGCATAGTGCTTACTGTAGAGGGGGGTAGGGTCAGCGGGATCGGGCTGGGCAAGTACGACGGAGGCAGCGGCGACAGCCAGTAGTGCGGAAAGAGCGGAAGGTGACATTGTATATTATATAGTGATGCTAAATGGGTAAATTTTGACAGGTGAGACAGTGAGGCAGTTCGATAAACGAGGCAGTTCGATGATCCCGGTTGAAATAGTCCTCGGCTAACGGCTTCGGCATTTCCCAATTCCCTCGCGCGCACTGACCACAGCACGTGATCCAGACACGACTTCATAAACACCAAGTTGCAGGGCGTGCCACTACCCATTCTCCCCCACCATGGCCAAATCCACGACAGGTCTGTTCTTGTCCTGCAGCTGAGATCTAGCCTCACTCGCTTCTAGTTACATCGACCAAGACAGCTACCAAGCGCGCTAATGCCAAGCCCTCTAAACAAGGTTAGTGTAACCCGCCTCGGACCGACGTGTACATGGCTTGACAGACACGTAGACAAAGAGGACAAACCCAAGCGTGCTCCTTCAGTATACAATCTGTTCGTACAGGTCAAGATGAAGGAGTGGAAGGAGAACAATCCCGGTGTACCGATCAAGGAAGCCATGAGTGAGGTATGTGCGCATGCATCCACCCTCCATCTGTCTCACGTTCGCGCCAGATCGGTGCGTTGTGGAGAGATGCCCCAGAAAACCCCAATCGCGGAAAGGAGCCAAGGTCTAAAAAACCCAAAGCCAACGCGGACAAACCGGCACCTAAGGCAACCAAAAAGAAGCCGCCACCCAAGGCAAGTGACGCGGAACAGTCCGGCGAGGAGAGCGAATGGTATACCTGCTCCTTTCTGACGATGACTGGCTGCTGAATGTTCTTTTTGTAAAGAGCCACTATCATTATTCGTTACTGTATTCTTTACATGCTTCAGCCATACGCATGTATGCGCCTGTAGACACATTGTTAATACCACTCGCGACACTTTGTCACGTGACACGCGTCATACCAGTTGCCAAACTTGGAATGCTCTCCTATCCATAATGACGACGATGACGATTGTGCTAGGTGCGCCGCCATCTACTTAAGCTAGTCTGTCACAGCTACGTTCTCCTCTCACTCAACCATGGACAAGACATCTTCTGTTATCGCAGCTCTCGACGCAGGCAAGCTTCCTAGCCACCGCCAGCTCAATGCCATCATAGAATGGAGTCTCCTCAACATCATTCCGTCCGATTCACCCGAGCTCACCCAATCGGGTCGAGCCATCGCCCGGGGCCTCGCCGACGTACTTACCGCATACAAGCAGTTTGGCGCCAACAAAAACTGTACTAATCTCCTATTCTCACTTCCCCTTGTCTCACTGACCGTTCCTCGTAGATGACAATTTGGTCCAAGATACTCTCTGGCATTTATCTGAGGGCGACCTGTCTGCGACCCGCATCGAAGCCATCGACGTCAAGGAGGCTTCTGCCGATATGGATGCCCTCCGCGCCGCTCTGAGGAATCTTCTCAAGACCCTCTGGGCGAATATTAGCGGCGAGGGAAGCCACCTCCTTAACGACTTTGCCTCCTTTATGCGGCTCGCCTTGGCTGACTTCGCAGAGGCACTCGAGGCTCAGGCTGCTCACACCAAGCAGACCCTTAGAGAGTCGGAGAGCGAGGTCCAGCGAGGCGAGAGGGGTCCCCTCGGGCGCAAGCTCAAGACACCCGAAGAGGAACGCGAGGAGGTAGACCCCAAGGTCAAGTTCGAGAAGACCATGGGCATGGTCACAGAGGTCGGATCGAAGGCCATTGGTGCCGGTCAGTCCATCAAGGACACCGCGGAAGAGAAGACTTCCAGGACGCGCATACGGCTAACCGAAGCTTTCTACCAGGTAGGATCAAATACCTCTGTTCTCTGCCGATCTTAACATCGGCAACAGGTTTGTGACCGTGCTCAAAGCGATAAGGAATACAAGAGTGCCTTGTCTACCCTCTTTGATATCGCTTCCAAGTGGTTGAATCGGACGCTTGATACGGCCACTACCGCTGACGAAGTTACGTCGCTCAGCAATTTCATTGATGACCCCACCGAAGGAAAGCACGTGCATCATGCTCTCATCAACATTCGTACACTATGCGAGCGACTTGCGGGCGGAAAATCCCTTGATGATCTGTGCGCCAAACTCCGGGCCTGCGCTCTCGACATCAAACAGGATAAAGATCTCAAGGCATGGTTTGATGATTTCATTACTCACGTGCGCAGCGGTCTCGAGAGTTCAAATTATGCCCGCAGCCAGGACGCACACGCGAACCGCGAGCAGCTTGAGCGTCGTTGGAAGGAACTCCTCGACAACGATTCGGGTGTCGCCAAGAAGTGGAGGATAGACCTTGAGAGCTTCCGTCGCGAACTGCGCGAGTTCCAGCAGGCAATTGCCAATGATGCCGACCTGCGTTACACCAGGCAGGCACACGCTAGGTTTGTTCTGGCTTTGGAAAGGAGCGTCGTTGCCGGTGGGAGACTTGGCTTGCAATTTGCATCGGAGCAAGCCTCTTGGTTCTGGCAAGATTTGTTTAACGTATACACGCAACGCATCCTTGGCGTGTTGAAGAACATCCCCATACCCAGGTAAGCTGCCTGTTGACGAAAGGAATCCATAGCCTGATAAGTTTACAGGATCGAGTATGTTGACCGCGAAGTCGAATTCGTACTCGAGAACCTTGACATTTCTTCATTCAATCTTCTTCCGGGCCATGCATACGTGCGTAACATCACAGACATCGAAATCACGGCGCCTGGCGAGAGCCGTGCTTCGACGAAAACCGCGTTTGGGACTCTCACTCACACCCGCCTCCAAGCTATCCAGCTCTCCCTCAGAGACGTTTCCTTCTTCTACAGGGACAAAGCGTCTATCGTCGGCCCGAATGACTTCAGCGGCATCATGCAGTTCAATCTTCCTACTCAGGGTCTCGATGTCGACTTCAAGTTCAGGCTAATCCCAAACACGCAAGAGGGTCTAGCTGAACGCGAGCGATGCAAGCGCTTCTTCAAGATTGAGCGTGTGGACGTCAAGTTGGCTGACGACATCAAGTTCGACATCAAGGAGTCCAACCACCCTACCATCGCATCTGTGTTTAAGCCGGTGCTCGTGCACCGCTTCCGGGACGCCATCGAGCGGACGCTCGAGGAGCACATCAGGGGCGTCTTCGATTTTACGGATGCCATCGCCTTTGATATATCGAAACGTTCGGAGGTGTTTGCGGATACTGGTCTTGGACCCGCCGCATCCCTTGCTGCTGCGACTTGGAGTGAGGTCGGTCATCTCAGGAAACTAGAGGGTGGCGTGTTGACCGGGTGGAAGGCGACCAGTACTGGCATCGTCAAAGAAGGGCGTGAAGGTGAACCTACCATCGCCTTGGGAGCCGAGCCTCAGATTCTTCCTGGCGAGAAACGTGGTCCGCTCGGATATAGCTCCGAGCCGTTGGCGGAGAGGATCCCTGGTATCGAAGTGCCCGCTCTCCCGCGGGAAGGAAAGGTCGCGGAGCGAGTCAAGGAGGTGGGTCAGGAAGGTCTGAAGCGAGTACAGACCTTTAAGGAGACTGTGCAGCACAAGGTGGCTAAGGAGAAGAAGTGTGTGGGTTGGGAGAGCGTGGCATTTGATCTTGTGTAAGAGTTCATCTCTCTTTTCTTTCTGTACTTATAGCCACTTGTTCGGGGGTGTGATATCTTGACTTGCGGGTAATTCAAATAGTCATGTAGAAGTGGCGGATCACATCAGGCTTCGGGTAGCAAGTGACAGGAAGCGTAAGGCCTAAGGAGTCGAAAACGCTATAACAAATCTTCCACCTGGAAGCTCGAACGAGGGTGAGCAACTATTGACTCTGATTCTGGGTATGTTGGCAGTGATCATGAAGACGCGCAAGTTGGCCAAATAATCTTATATTGACCCCCGTTTGGAAGATCTCTCAAGCTGCCCACCTCAGTAATTCCTCTCTGATCCTGGTAAATGTAGTTCATTCGACAGGCTCCTTTTGCGAATTATACAGCTGTCAAGGACACATTCCTTTGATGCCCGACCGCTTCGACCTCCCTACGCTAGCTAAAGTTGCTAAAAACAACCACTAGGGGTGAGCCAAGTGGGGACGAAGAGGTCACTAGGATCCATCCAGAGTATACGATGGCTCACTGGAATCTTTCCGTGCAACCAAAAGAACTTTGTCGATAACCTGTGCTTCTCGATAGAGACCTGTTCGTTGAGTTCCCATCATTTGTTATCTTCTGTCGCCGTTCGAACTTTGCGAGTATTTCAGCAAGTCGCGGGAAACGCATGGATCTTAGAAAAGGCTGAAATAATGTCTGTGAGTAGTTTGTCGATGCCATCACCCACCCTCACCACTTTGAACATACTTCGAACGCCGTGCCTTTAGATCGAGATAGGACGGGGAGCATGATTATCGGAGGATGGATGGAGTTGATGCAAGAATCATGACCCTTGATTGGCGTGAATGTGGCGAGGCCATCGACACGCTAACCAATGTTGGTCAGTTCGGCACCTATGAAAACGGGTTCAATCTCGCCGATGACTTTCGCCTGACCGACGGCAACGATGTGCTTCCCTTCAGTTCAAAATTCGATGAACCGAACCATCTAGCACGAATGAGGGTAATGAGGGTCGGGTGAAAGATGAGATGTAAAGAACAGAGATATTTTGCTGGCCCTTTCTATACGGACCGGAAGCGTGCAATGGTAGAAACGGGAACCCAGCAGTCGGGCACCACCTGATGCGTTGATTGAGATCGATGTATCGTCTGGAGGAATTCAATGATGGGAGTTCCGGTAAGATGAGACCGAGATCTTTCGTCACGTTCATCGACTTTGTGCGCACAATCAAGGTGCAGAGTTCCGAGGACAAGTCTCGAACACGAGCTTTTATGATTGACAATGGGATGTGAACGGGATCCCGGTCGTGCAAGACAACGAGCGTATCACAGCTATACTCGCTTCCATTTACAACGATGACAGGTCCACCGCTGGTCGCGTGTTAGAGAGATCTGAGAAGGGCGCGAGCAGGAGGAAACGTGAGAGATCGTTGCAGATACGAGTCGTGACTCTTTGCAATTCAACGTTGAAATGGTACACCCGATTGCGCTGATCTGCACCAGGTAGATCGAGGACATGGATAAAATCAGCTGCGTGAACTCAAATCCGTCTGTCGATGTCTTTCCTGCCTGCCAGATACAACGATGTCGTGAAGCGGGGATAGAAGGCGAGTGAGTTGGCCTCAAAAGATGCCCCAATCCTGTTCTAGGAGCTCAATTGCATTGTCAGGAGCGGTTTACGAAGACAAGTGAGGAAGCGACGACATTAAGTTCTTGAGGATAGTAAGCTTGCCTCTGCCACCTCTCGCGCTTGGGAATCAAGTCGGTCTTGGATGTCGAAATCTGAAGTCGAACCCACAAGGGTCGTCGCTGCTAAGCTACGGGCCGTCTCAGATAAGGGCGTAGAAATCGAATCAGATGGATTAGAACAGAAAACATCTGCCTACCATGACCAGAATACGAGCGCGAGAACACGCCACTGATATAGGACGGAAATCAAAGGAGAAGCGTCATCATTCCTCCGTCCACGCTCCCCGACCTGTGACAGAACAGCCATGCCGAATCAACATACCGAATCTTCATCATTGAAGCTCGTTGTATGTCCTGGATCTTCCAAGGTATGGATAAGCGGCGAGAACAGATCGTCAACACTGGTGTCATCATCAGCCGCTTCGGATGAAATGGTCTCTTGTATGGTCTTGGTGTTGACATGAATGCGCCCACTGTCGTAGGCGCGACGCATGCGTCATTAACAACGGTTGTGAGAAACCCCATGTGCTTCATTTCTTTCCTCGGGACGCGCTGACCACCCATGAATGACTACCAGGGATGGGAAGGGTTGGAAGAAAGGCCCACTGGCGTGCGAAGCCACCAAAAATGTCCACGAACATTGTCTACCATTCGCTGGGGATCCTACATGCTCTCCTCGTCATCAACATGGTTGACAAACGTTCCTTTCTATAATTTTGACAATGCGACCCCCCTTTGTTCTGCTAAATACCACTTCATCGCGTCCATGACCTCGCCAATCCACTCGACGACATCCGCGGAATCAAACACTAGTTCGTCGTAAAACGCAAAAAATTCGAGCTGACCTCTTGTCGTTGACGCGCCCAGGTACAATTCTGCTGGCCTCGTCCGTAAATGCGTCCGCCAACTTTCGACGCACAGACGTGTCTGCGCACAGTCCAGGACGTCCGCTGGCAGCCCTCCGTCGGTCGGTACATACCCCGCTCGATGTGGATGTCGCACTGGAGAGAGGGGCGATAGCACATGACTCGCTGGCAATGGATACGCCACTGGGAGCACCTCGTCCATCTACGCAAAACGCGTTAGCTCTGCTCGTTTGGTCCGACACTGCACACCCACGGTTCCCAAACTCGATCCGACCTGTGTAATGATCGGTCCCAGCGCCTGCACAGGCACCTGCGCCGACTCGTCGGGTGTCTGTCCTTCCATCGCACGCCAAGCCATCGCTGACTCCCTCCGCGCCGCCACTCTGAACTGATAACCTGTCACGCACATCTCCACAAATCGCGCGTGTCCAAACACCTTCTCCATCTGTCTCCTCACCACCTCACATCGATGCAAAAATCGTCCAAATGTCATCAATGCACCAAAGCTCGGCGCCCCGGTTACCATCTCCACACCACCCACCTCCTTTCCCGCCCCAGACATGACACCGAGCGGCATAAACGGAAGAATGTACTGACAAAAAGTCATGTTAATCCCCACCTCCCCGGACCCACCTTCCTCAAACCACTTTCCATCCTGGTACGGTCTCAAATTAATCGGCCCATTGAAAAACATTGGCTCTCGCTTCCGATACGTCCACTCTTCCTCTGATATCTCTCCCCTCAAATACCTCCGACACAATACCCGTGACAACGCCACTTGACTCAGTGCATAATATGCACACGTCAACGTGATTCCGTATCGCCGACAGTTGGCCAAGATCACACGCGACATATCGCGCGGGAACCGGACATGCTGAAAGCGCGACTGCGCTGCTGTGTGTCGTGTCGTCGTTGTGAATCGTCCGGGAATCGTATGGCCTCCCTATTCCCCGTAAGCCCCACTCGTCCTTTTCAAAAACGTGGAATCTCCTTACACGGAACCGTCCCAATCGGACAGCATGCAAGGCATACCCGATCGCCCTGTACCACCGCCGCCTAGACAGTGGTACACCTCTATCTTGTATCCGACTCTCTAGTGGCCGGCACATGTCCAATCGCGCCACGAGTGACAACGGGGCAGGATCATACGCACATGCCATCGTCTGGAAAAACGTCCTCAGAATCGTACTCGTCGAGCACCCATCTGTGATACAGTGTGCCACTGTGAAAATAACGTGAATGTGTAGCGGCGTATCCGTCCTCCGGAGTATGTATATACGTGCGAGAATTCTCGAAGAGAGTGGACGGGGGGCGTCGAGGAGATTTGTGAGGAAGTGCTCAGCAGCGAGCAGGGAGGGAATGGTTATGAGGGTGAGCTCTTCGTTTCGGGGCCCCATCACGTTTTCTTCACGCACGATGAAATTCAGTCGCGTGTCCTCCTCTACTTCCTCTACCTCGGCGGCCAAAAGGGGGAAGCGCCGTTTCACCGATGCCCATGCCCGCTGCACGTTCTTGCATGCATACATACCCGCGTCTTCTGGTCGGTTGACCTTGAGTTGCACATGCATCACCGTATCAGCAGTCCCGTTGAAAATGCCATCCCAATAAAACACAGCCTCTGTGATGCCAAGTGACCGCTTCCAGATGCATCGTCCAGGTTCCGAACCCGTCTCTGTCCAAGATCCGACCTCCATGTCCATCCGGCAGCGCGAAGGGCAAGAGAAAAGGGGGAGGGAGAAACGACCCCAACGTCCGTCCTACTGTGGCTTTATGCATCTCACCGATACATCGGCATTCATGCTACAATACAATGCGACACTATTTTTCAATCTCCCACCGATTCTCGCCCCGTCGGTATGTGATACCGTTTGTACACCAGAATCCAAAAAAATGACGCGTTGATGTAGTGATAGGGTGATTGACTCGCCCGATTAATCGAGATACCTGGGAACACCGACACGGTCGAGGAACCGGGGCGTTATCAGTGCCGGCAGGATCGAACTGACAACGCATGGTTATGCAGCTTTCTCTCCACAATCCTGGGACCCGACGAGAGCCGGATCAATTCGCAGTCAATTCAGGGATAGGCCATGCATAAGAGTAATGTCAAAGACGCGCGCAGCAATCCCTGAACCAAATATGTTTACGGTGGAAACACAAACAGGGTCCCACTTTGTTTCTTACTGCCACATACAACAACGTGGGTGAAGTTTGTGTCGACAATGTCAATTTGAGCTTCGATGCGTTGATCAGTGCAATATCAACCAGGTTACGTGACATTGACTCACCCGGTCACACGCGTGCGCACACACATTCGCACAGTGGTCCCAAAGCCGGCCTCAGGGGGAGGACACCGTGTCGGGTCACCCGCGCGCTCGACGCTGAGGTAGTTGGTCAACGCTAGAGGAATCGTGACATCGGTTTCAAGCCTGGATCCATGGACGAACGCCTCGATGCCGCAGCGTTTGGTTGCCAACTTGAACGGTCGGGTCCCAGTAGTCAGGAATGAGTCAATAGATCCTGGGACACCCATGACTGCTTCAGTTTTCCGTGTACGTTCTCTGCCTGGGCTACGGGCGTCACAGCGCAGTCTGAGCCACTGTGTAGTACGCAACGAGCACTGCAGTAGCTCAATCGATGCGTGCCTATTCATACCAAAGAGCGAGCGTTGGGAACATTCAAGTTGGCATGTCACCGTTAGTAATACTAATGCAGCTTTCGGTCTTCCGTGGTATATACTTGGGACCCCCGAGCGTATCACAATCGTTATATGGTCAAATTTGGAACCCACCGGTCGCGTTTTGCCACCCACAGTCTGCACTCCACACCACATCACAAGTCAACATTGAATATATGCATCCGAGCGTTCGACTGGCAGGACTCGGACCCCGTACGGTAGGTACCAGGAAAGTAGCATTAATCCTCGCATAAGGTTTACCCATAAAGTACAAATACAACAACAAAAATCCCGCATTCAACACGTCCCGTGGTTGAGTCTCGGCAATCTGTTCTGCGATAGCTCCTGATCTTTCATTCTCTGGTCTCGCTAGGTCGAGAAATAATGTTCGCGCGGACGTAGTTGTTATAAATCTCGTCCGACGTCAACAAAGTGTCGGTGCTCGTATTGGTGGGATACAGGAACGCCGACAGCGGCTGGAGTGTCACCCTGTCAACAACAGCAAAAAGATTGCAGTACTGTGAAGTATTCATCTTACCTCGTGAAACTCGATGAATGCAGCGGCTGCGAAGAAAAAAAAGTAAAGAGGTAGAATTAGCGCTCGTGCTTGTGTCCAATATCAAAACGTCAGCTTACATTGAGGAACGTAGCCGTCACCCTGAAGCCCAGTACCACCGTGGATCTTCTTTCTGTATCCCTTGGTGTCGGCGTGGTTGTTCGTGTAGAACATCAAACCGGCCTCTAGAAACGGAGAGTGGCGCCACGCGGGAACCTGTCAAAAACACGAGCATTGTAGGAATGAGCACACTTACGGTTCGAGTCAAACTCGACAGCAAGACCAGACTTGTCTGAAGAGAGTTTCAACACGGGGTCGTTTCGAACGGTCAATATGTCGTTGACGAGATCGAGCGTGTCTGAGAACTCGGTGACGGAAATCCGGTGAGGGGAGGCAAGCTTGCAGTCAGATCGAGGGTTCAATAGATAATAATCGTCTTGGGAAATAATGCGTGAATACCCCCGAGTCTTGAGTCGGAATGGTCGACGTACCATAGCCGATCCCAGGGAAAAGGTCACCAATACGCTTGTTGTCATGAATGTGTGCGCCACTGATGCTGTCGGCCACTGCCACAGGGATGTATTGTCCACTGGGTAAGGAGTTGGGCTGTAGCTCAGCGATGTGGCTTGCCTGATCCGGGGTAGCGATGGGTACTTAGTCCTGAGGGAATAGGATACACATCTAACGCAAGTTACCTTGATAGTCAGATCGTGATTCAAGACCTTGAGCGTTTCTTCACCCTCTTGCAGGCTGGCGTCAAGATTGAAACCCCAGTGCTGACGAACAGTGAATATGCAAGCTCCAGCCCGCCACCCCACACATACCTGCGTCAGGTTGATTGGCGTCACATTCTGTTGACCTTGCGGCAGGTCGACTAGTTTCGCACGATAGACAACGACGATGCTCCCAAGTTCGTGTTGCGAGGCGGTCGAAAGCTCCAGCTTCACCGGAGGACACAGTATGACGAGCGTCTCCAGGTACAAGGTACCACTGTACCCCTGATCACCATCGGGGGACCTTAAGGAGAAGATAGCTGAGCTCGCATCCGTTTTCCCCGCGACTGACTGTAATTCCGCCTTGGTAAAGAGCTTTGCGTCGTCCAACCGCGCGAGCTTCTGCCAGATCCCAAAGTCGAACCCCTCGGGGCCACCGTGAAGGGATACGTTGGGATTTTCTGTACGGGATACACGGAAATGGGTCAACAGGATGTCTTGGGGTAATCAGGTTTCAACAGGGAGTTGTCCAAACGTACCGTTCGGCAGTGCTTCAAACGAGGATGTGATGCCTTTCTTTGCGACGACGTGCGTCCCAACGGGCACGCGGTTGGCGTATCGCCCAATGATGGTGTTCGTATATTTAACGACACTGTGATCCTTGGGGTCTTCCGGACCTATCACAATATCGTGCGTCTGAAGAAATGAAGGGATATTAAATGATGGTGGCTGTCCACGGTGAATCAAGATTTCGCCCAAACACACACCCTTCCGTTGACCTGGACGATGACTCTATGGAACGTGATGCCATGGGGAAGGATCTACATCGATTATGCAAAAGGATGATCGAGTTCAACTCGAATAGAACGACATTCCCACAGTATCGCATCCGCTTACCTCGACTGCCAACGTTGGCGTGAGCGAGCCTGGCAGGGAGAGCAAGATGGGTGTGTACGGGTCAGACATGGCTGATAGTTAGTGGGGGAATTTGTGGTGGTGGGTGAACTCGAGGAGCGCTCCGTTATCACTCACTTCCAATATACTTCAAATACCCAAAGGAAACCCGCCCTGCAACCTATCCCACTCCGAACGCGCGTGACATACGGGACCTAGTCACCGTGCAGTTATCTTATCTTTTATCTTAGGATTAAGGGATACACAACGTCCCAATTCAAGTATCAGACAGGAAATAACAACTTGGTATCGCCCGAGGGCTTGTGATGCCATTCATTCTGTAAACTTATATACTGTGGCACAGAGAGCGCTTAGTTCTGTGGGGAAAAATGAAACGGATCAGACGGGTTGACGTACCACATACACCACTACTTGGTTTCGTCGCAAAAATAACTTCTTGCAGTGCCTCTCCTTCGAGATCCCGATACGGACCATAGCTTGCCTTGATCTTTGCAATGAAGGCGTCGACCTGAGCTTCGTCCACTAACGACACAGTACACCCTCCCCACCCCGCTCCTGTGATTAAAGTATATTAGGAACGTTTATGAGGGGTGTCGTTTAGAGAATGTGCTCAGACCTGTGACACGGCTCCCGTAGGCTCCCGCCGCCAAGGCGAGCTGGGTGAGCTCGTCGACTTCTGGGCAGGTGCATTCATACAGTTTCGAACAACTCTCTTGAGACTCGTTCATCAGCTTTCCAAGAGTTTCAAACACAGTGGTGCCTTGGTAAGCCGCAGGTAATCTCTCCGCAGTCAGACAAACATTGCGGAATTGGAGTACACGCAATGCCTCGGAATAGCAGTGCTTGGCCCGCTTGTACAATTGGAAGTATGTGGTCTCGACTGTGGGCGGTCAGAGTTCGCGTCACATCTAAAGTCGAAGAGATCCGCCGACCTTCAACCCAAGAGAGGTATACGTCCTTGAAATAAGCATCACTCATGCCCGACCACTCAATCATCGTCTCCAGCGTCACTCCGAGCTGATCTCCATCTCCTGCGCCTTCCGGCCTCAAACACTCGACCGCCTGCACCATCCTCTTTAATCCCCCCCTCACCTTGTCCACGTTCTCCTCCGTCTGGTCCTCTGGCTCGCCGATAAATCTCGCCATGACCTCTCTCAGTGTGATTCGCTCTCTCGGACCCACGCTGACGCCAAGACGAACCGCAAGCACGCGTGCTGCACCGAGTGATTCGACGACGCGTAGGTTGTACTGGTATTTGGCATGTACGGCCTTATCCGATACGACGAGCGAGTTCGCGCAGACCAACGTCGCGGACGGAAAAGAAGGATGCCCTGGTCGAGGCCCAGGGAGAGGAATCGTCTCAGCACCAAGTTTAGGGAAGAATGAAATGTAGAGCGCGGAGCCTGCAAGAGAGATGACGGATGCTGCTTGATCCATTCTGAGACGGGTGACACCATTAGCATTGAATGGGCGTGGAAGGAAGAAGAGAGTAAAGTACGGACCCTCCACTGTTGACCCCTTGATTGTGTTGTTGGAGATGAGCATAAGATCTATGAGGATGGATAAGGCAAACGTACCGACACGTTTCTCGTTCTCGACCGCCATCTCCACAAGAGTGCCTTTGGTCGGCGCGATGCCTGGGTCTTCGAGGATTCCATTAACTGCCAAAAATGCCAGAGTGGACGAGACGACCATCGCTGCACTCGACGACAGCCCTGAGCCAGCTGGGACAGTTCCCGTCACAAGCAAGTCCACAGGGACAGGCGACGACTCGGGATCATTCGATTCAGGATTAAAATAGTGGTTCAAAACCCCCTGTGACAGATCATGTAGCGTGTGGACGGGAACACGAAGAGGATGGACAGTACGTAGTACCCAGCTTTAACGTATCCCTCCCATCCTAGCGGGGTTGTATGGATGTCGAGATGCCACGTGTCGATGTGGACGGCGTCAGCCGGGACGTCTACTTCCTTAGGCAAAGGCCCCACCGAGGGTTTACGGGTTGGCGCAAAGACCTGACGTGGGTACTTGCGTTGCAGATTCTCGGCGACGACATGCCCGGGAGTGTGATCGTTCACATTGGCAGGTGTCCTCGGCGCACATGCAATCAAGATATCGTGCTCGATCGCAGTGGCAAAGACGCCGAACAGAGAGTAGTCGATGTGTTCACCTTGCAAGCCATATGATCGATATCGGCGGGATGGCACAGGTATACCTCAGCGAACGGAAACCTACCAATAAGGCTAGGGAAGTGGACCTGAGTAAACCACGGCAAAAACACGGGAGAGGTCAAAGCCGTCACTCACTTGATACGGCCTGGCGCACGCGCAATATAAGCTGGGGTTCGTCCGAATTTGACCTTGAATTCGTTGGAAAGGTTATCCCAGCGTTCGCTGTAGGTTTGTCAAACCTCAGCACTTGAGTGTGGAGGGGCAACCAGGAACTTACGCGTGTTTCAGCGAGGTACCAAGGTTCTGGTATACTTCCTCGAGACTCGTATAAACAGGAATGGGAAGAGTGGCAGCCATGGATATGTACACTAGAGGTCCTCAGGTCCTAAGCCCGTTCAGAGACTCGTAGGTGGAAAGAAGATGGAAAGCAACCATGGGCCGTGATGGCAACTGCTGCTATTACTTACAAGCCCCAGTCCTCCATCATTGTGGTACACTGCGATTCCGCCGCTATTGTCAGTGACTATGGCAACCATTATAATCTTATCATCTACTTATGTAGATGTGCGATACTAAAATTTTTGAACAATCCACGCTATATGGCGATGGAGAGTTTAGTTGCTTGGGCGAGTGCGGCTCCGGTCCCCAGTCGTGCCGGGACCATGGGGTCAATCACACGACGGATGGATCCGAGACTAGGCCCAGTAGGCTAGATGTTGGCGAAGGCTAGTACGGGATGGATCACAAGAACCACTGTGACATCCAAGTGTTCGAGCGACCTCCCGCACGCGCGATATACAATACGTGTCATGCTAACAGTACACGACAAATATAGCTACAGAGTGACAGATGATATCTTCATACATACTCAAAGTTTCGAACCGACCCACGTCTACTAAATCCTCCGCGTCCCCGTCCTCCACGGTCGAATGCGGGGTTGAACCCCCTCCCTCGCGTATTATTGAAGCCCCCTCTTGGCGAATGAGGAAACTCTGCTCGACCATATGGTCCACGGCCACGCACAGATGGATCGTGGTTGCGGTGGGTTGCGTCAGAAGCTTCTTCATCTGGGTTGTGAGTGTCCGAACCCGATGCATCATGTCGACTATGGTCAGGAGAGGACTGGCTCGGGACTCTGGTTGTGCTGAGACCATTTGGTAGTCCCCTTCCGCGAGTAGAGTCCCCTCGGTTTCCATATTCCCCAGACATATGGTTCGACATTGGTGCTGCTGACGATCTTGTGGGTGCAGATGCACCTCCTACTGTTGCATATGACCCCTTCGGTTGGGATCCGTTCAGGAAACCGGAGCCGCGTCCTCGGCTGGGGTTCGTCATAATGGCGACAGGTGCAGATGATTGTCTACGTCCGTAGTGAGCATCGCGATCTACCCCGCAGATGTGGAATCAATGTGTACATGCCTTTGGGGAGCCGGTCGGAACCCGGCTACAGCTGGCTGTCCATGAGCCGGCCGGATGGCAGGATATGGTCCAGCACGAGGTTTGAAGGGCACGTTCAGCCGCGGTGGGGGTGCCGACGTCGGGTGAGTTGAAGCTATGAACTGTGGATTACTCAAGTTCAAACACGAGTTAAACTGCACCGTCGATCCGCGATACTGAGAACACCTAAAAATTATCCAATAAGGGACCAGTTCGCCGACAATATTTAGCAACAACTGCTCAAGTACCTATCACCGAGAGTGACTCCCGCCATGAAAGGGACGTCCCAGACAACGTCCATTGATTTCGAGTTGAGTCCGATGACAACGCCCTTCACGGATAATGGTACGCCTCCGGAATCCTGCACCATCGTTACGCGATCACCGAGTGCAAAGTGTTGATTCTGTAGCCTGTAGATCGCATGTGCAGGTTTGAGGACAGCATGTCGTGGGATGCCCTTAACCATCGCTTTTTTGATTGCTGTCGTTGATCTGTTCTTGCTGATGCTGTCTGCGTACGCTTCAATTTCTCCCACAGTTTCTTTCGTGAGCTGATCAGAAAAAAGAGTGACAGGCTCGAATTCACGGACGCCTTTGGATTTAAGCCAGATTTTGACCTCCTTGACGCGAGCGTCCGCATTTTCGGTAAAAATGTCTGATGCGCGAGTCATGTCTGATGGATACCTTAGTCAGTGCACAACGAAGGGGAGTTAAGCAAGGGTATCAACCATCTCCGTTTTGGTCAAGCACTCGGAAGACTTCAGGGAACTTCTCCTAAGAACGTACAATGTAAGTAAAGTAAATTGAATCTTAGCCTGAGAGGTATCACCTTGTATTCCCGTATTAAATCAATGGTTCTTTCACTGAACTCCCAATGTCGTCCCTCCTTCCGAGAATAGTCAATTACCTTCAAGCTCTTCGCCTCAAACTTGAGACTGAGGCCCAAGTTGTTCTTCGAAGAGTCGGAGGTCAAAACCATGAAACTGGACGTAATCTTGGACACCGCTCGGCCAGAAAGGTGGAGCATGTTGGCAACCTTAAAGGAGGGATAGTACTGTCGAGAAACGCGATTGTGCACGATCGCTTTGAACTTGTCGTTCTCCGCTTTATCCGAGGGGAAGAACTATTTGCGACCTGTTAAGTCAAAAAAGTGAACGGTAATGTGTTGTCACGTACAGCAAGAATGACAGATAGTGTCTCGTTGGTAGTGTTTGCCACTTGGGCTGCGACACCGTATGCGTGTTCCCCAAGGAAGAAAATCTTGCAGCCGTCTGGAAACTCCTCGGACAACGGTGGTGGTTCTCTCTCGAGGAAACGCGGGTCCTCGGAGGCCACTTGCGAGATCACCATTTGCACCGCCTGCTCAATCTCCTTGTCCGGGCCTTCATAGTCCTTGACAAAGGCTCCTGTCTCTAGGCGTTTCATGCCTGTTGCCCCCATGAGTGTCAGTCTAGTCCATATAGAGAATAGGCTCACCTTTCAAGGGTTGTACATGAACAAGCACCTCTACACCGCCAGTGATAACTCCACATTTCTTCGAATACATCTGCTCAATCCGTTCCGCCTTCATCTTCCAATGGCTAAGACCTTGCGACGCATGTGGGTTGGCAACGATCTTCGGCGCTCTCCCTGATATGATCACCACCTCCTCGTATTTGAACAACGAATCCGAAATAGCGACAACGCGTCCTTCTTGCAGGAAAGGCCAGCCAACGAACGTACGTTTGCCCACCATCTCCTTGGCAATTTCCTCCGACTTGCGGTTCTCGTGCGGGTTCTGGATATGCACTATCATCGACTTGTTACGGCTCTCGGATCCATGAACGTTCACGCCATGAAATCCTAGCGAAGCGGTGTATGGTAGCGTGTCGAGAGATGGGAATCCAGCAAGTGCTTCTGCACCAAGAAAAACACCGTCGCATAAACCAGGAACGAGATGAAGGCCATCCAAGGTAGGAAGGTCAAAAGGCTCCATCACACAAGTGCAGCGATATATATAGGGGAAGAAATTTGGCAGAGAGGACGGGTATACAGTCGGCTCTCCAGTACTGAACGAGAATTTGGTGCTGGTTCCGAAGGTATTGCGTCGTTTTTCCTCAGCGGTCAGGCGGTGTTCGAGAGCTAAAAAAAAAAGGGCGGGGAATTGAAGGGAATGTGCGTAGATGAAGAAAGAAAAGCACGCACATGCCATGGCTCTGAGCAGCTTGTCTTCATCGATAAATGGGATTTTGACGACCGCTTCCCACTCCTGCTTCTTCCCGTTTAGATCTTGCTCAAACTCCAGGGGATAAAAGTCCAGGATAAGAGAGTTCGGATTGTGCATCAAATCCTAAGATATTGTTATGAGAATAGTCACCACTGATGGCAAGACGCGGATTACCCGATATGCAAGCGGTATGAGGTCCATGCTTGCCGAAGGTAAGACACCCATTAGCTGCTCGAATGGACGGAAGGGTTTCCCAAGGTCGAACTCGAACGTCATGTCTTCCAAACCTAGCAGGTCTTTCGGGACAAATGAGTTATCGTATCAGCGGAGTCAATAACGGGTATACCTGAAATACGAGGCGCATAATGGTAGTCGTAGAACCAACCCCATGAAGCAACGCCACTGTAGTAATAATGCATTACCCACTGCAGGCCTTCAGCATACCTGAATACCAAGGTCCTCATTCGCTCTGCATCGTCATACGATATGTTCAGCTTCCCCTGCTCACAGAAGGGTGGTGAGTTCAGACAACCAGGGGGCGCGTTCGTACAACCCACCTTGTAATACTCGCGCTTCCATTCGTCCATCTTGTCAATGACAGATTTTTCATATCGTGCATCAAATCCCCCGCCTTCATCGTCATCACGTATGGGGGCCTTCCCATACTTGTTCAACACACGATCGACAGCTGACCGACTCTCCTCGTCCTCATCATCTGAAACGTCTTCCCATTGTTCATCATCTTCACCTCCATTGGGTTCAGATCCGAGTTCAGGCATGGGCTCTTCTATCAAACCCGGAAGGCGCCACGTAACAAGATTCTGGTCCTCCTCGTCATAATCATCCCAAGTAACGGACAGGTGTAATTCAGTGCTGAGAGTCGAAATAAAATTGCGATCTCGGGAAGGAAAGGTATTCGGCATGGTGAGCGATGTATTGAGGTTCGGCCGTTTCCCTCGGTTATCCGTCACAAACGTCTTCACCTTGTCAAATATTTCTCGCTGTGCTCGTGTTAAAACTGATACGAAAAATGACTGTCGTTAATGTCCAAAGTGGAGCATGCATGGAAAAGTAACAAACCGAGGCCGGTACGTCTGCGCGCCACCTCCATTTCGTGCTCATGTTTGCTCTGCTTACCCTTGAACCAGTTGGCGTCTGCGTATTCTTGCTCGAAAATCTCACGTTCCCAGATCCTCATCTCATCGAGCACCACCTGGAGACGTTTCATACTGATTATGCCGTTCTCGTTGATATAGCCATCTGAAAAAGATGACATGAGAAAGATGATATAGGAAACAGGATACAAGCTCACCGAGTGAAGGGAGAACTTTCTTATACACATCAAATAGTCTTTCCAGGCCATTCGCGTGGATATGTAGATCGGGAAGGTTGGGCAAGAAATCATTCCCGACGAATACGGCGAGAAGTATGAAGTCGTCGATAACACGCTCTAGACTATAGTCGAACGGCAGAACGGGTTCAATCTCGCGGAATTCCAGGTTCAGGTATTCGCGCATCAGGGAAAGATGCAAAAGGTAGAAGTTTTGTGACTCTAGACTGTACACATCGTGAGAAAATATTCATAGGAATTAATGGACGACGTACTTTCCACCTCCCTTTCTCTTAGCAGACGGACCAAACTTGACTTCTTCACGGAGGAGACAAAAGTGTGGGTCGTGGCTGAGTAAACCGAGCATGATCAGGTCAGCGTCAAGACCATACAAACAGTGCCGGATGTTCGGGTTGTAGTCCGGTTGTGCGCGCGATAGACGGATATATTCCATAATCTTGTGCTCTCCTTCCCCGGGGACCTCGTGACCTGAAAGTACAACCTGGATATCCCTCCAATTTGCATCTTCAGTTATCTTCTTATTTACGAAGTATCTTAGCTGTTCCGACAGCTTTGTCATGAAGACGGTTCCTGAAAAACAGCGTAAGGGATTGAGACATGACAACATGGGCTACGCACCTGGTGTGATACAATTACTGTCGAATGCCTTCTCAGCAGGGAGCTGCTCCCCCTTTGCCACCGCTTTCTCACGAACTTCTTTTGCTTCTTTCGCCGTGCGGAAACGACGACTACGTTGTTGATTCATCTTGGCTCGCGGGGCGACACCATCCACAGCTATGAAAAAGAGCTTCTTCGGTTTAATCTTTCCAAATAAGAGGTCCACGTATGCAAATATGGATGTGAATATCTGTTCCTCGGACATTCGAAAATGCGCATCGTCATCGTTGGGATGTGAGCCTGTGGACGGACATTTTAGATGATAGAATGGAGTGTTGGCTGAGCATGAATCGTACAGTTGTGTATGATCCCATTGAAGTCGAGGTACAAGTTGTCTACGTAACAAGTTAGCAAGACATGGGACTCTGTAATTTAAATTCCATTACCGAACTCTTGAATCTTGTTCTCCTGAATGAGTTGAGATGTTAATGGGTACCGCTCACTATGCATTCCTTCAGATCATACGGTTCGCACTTCGCAAAAAAAAAAACGACAACTCACGAAATATAGCGGAAGAACTGGATGGCATACAAGGATTATTGCCCAGTGTCAATCATCTGAACCATTACGCACCTTTGGGATACCTTGCGAAGAAATGACCATAAGATACTATTCTAAGAGGCCTTGTGTCATGAACTCACCCATTATGCACGAAAAGATCACAAGTAAAGATACAGACAATAGCAATAATGAGAGGCACTGACCAGCATGCTGCCTGCACGGAAAGTCTCACAGCCACATGTTCGCGGAGTCGAATTTAGTAATCATGTTCTAGCTCTCAGAACTGCCTCGAGAGTCGAGAGTCACTATTTTGAAGTAGCTCAAGACGTGCTTTTTAAATAAGCTCGAATCGTGGTGAAAGTCACCCCGTCCTGTTTCGTATGTATAATCATTTGCTTCATCTCTCATTTTGTGGAAATAAGGAAGTTAATGGTACTCTAGCGAGACCCAAGTTATCCGGTTGTACCGTGAAGTTCTTTGTTCTACAAGATATCTATGCTCTTATGGGCCAGTCGTCACAATGCGTATCATTGCACCAACACACCCTTCTGGCCAGTCGTATGCAGGCGGCTTACAGGGCAGTGTTATGACAGATGACACTGAGCCAGAGCCTCGATTATGCGTGCGACCCATCTCGAGATAGACAATTGTGTTGTACCATGTCTTGTCATGGGAAGCTTGTGGGATTTCGGACGGACTCCCGCCGATCGAGAAAGATCAGAGCTAAGTAAGTTACCTGATTTCGTGTCAGTGTTCTTTGATGCACGTTACGAACGTACGCACTTGGTGTCATGGCACTCGCTATGCGCAGGCGGATGACACCATTGAGGCTGTAGCGTCTCGCGATCTGAAGAATCAGCGCACTCACGATCCCTCGAAGGTGTTGAGTACGATGGACTATGTGTCAATGGGAGCAGAACCTGAATCCGTTCCCGGGATTCACAAGGACGCGGCTTATGGAACCATTATGAAATTTTTGGGAACGTCGAGGTCGTGAAACAACGGATTGTGCACAGGCTCTCCGGGTGGAAGGCCCCTGATCGGCATGGCGATCCCCTCTTCCTGCTGCATTAATATGGATCTCAAATCATGCTGGTAGTTCTTCGGTTTTGCTGACGAAGCATGATTACCCCTATGCCTGCGCTTCCTGAGGTCCATGGGGGAGTCATTCGGCGATCTCGAGTCTATCTGTTTGGCCACACTTTATCTGTACGCCCGAGTAGAGCATGCCTGTTGGACAATGGAGGTACATATGGCTTGCATGAATGTTTCTTTCAAGGACCAGTTTGAGACTCCAGGAGGGAACAAGCGACGAGCGGAATATGTGTGTCGAGTCCTAGTGTTTTTCAACCAGTCCGATGGTACCAGTGATGGACGCTGGAGACACATGCATCGCCGCAAGGGCTTGTGTGATCGTGCCAGGATCGCTCGGCCCCTTCATTGGGGCCTTCAATATTATCGAAGTTCGCGATCGGCGCAAGTTTCAATGGTCGAAGAAACAATTCAAGAGCTCGCCGAAACATGAACAAAACCCAATAAAAATGTGGTTCAGCCCAGGATCGAACTGGGAACCTTCTGTGTGTGAGACAGAAATCATAACCATTAGACCACTGAACCTAGACTATTTATTTATTATGGTGCTCAACCATTGCAGCCGGACCCGAGGCCCATGTGCATGAACGAGTAAATCATCATCATCCTAAGAGGGCATCGAAAAACATCAAAAGGAACATTTATTTCTTTCCTCTCTCCGGACCAAAGAAGTTCAACAGTCCCCCACGCTTTGGAGCGCCTCCTCTGGGCTTTGGGGCGGCTTTCGTTTTGAGCTTCCCAATACTTTCATTCTTGTCCACCCCTTTAGGTTTCGGCTCCTCAACCTTGGGTTCCAGGGCTTTCTTGTTTCCCTTTCCCTTTCCTTTGGGTTTTGTAACTGCTTCTTCCTCTTCCTCAACGGACTCGTACGACGAATAGTCTTCCGTCTCTATAATACGGGTATCAAACAACATCCTCAGGCTTCACGGGATGACGTACGCATATACCCCTTGGCATCTGTCGTCGTCCGACTTTTGGTGACGCGCCGTTTCTTCAGTCCGTTACGGCCAACGGGAACGACCTTGCGCGGTTTCCTCTTCTTCGATACAACTGGTGCGTAGTCAGATTCCTCGTCTTCGCTGGTTGCAGGTGGCGCTGTCGCTTCTTTCTCAGCCTCGTTCCCTTCTTCTTCTTCTTCTTCTTCTTCTTCCTCCTCCTCACGCTGAGGGTAGACATTGCTGGCCCTAGAAACGCAATCGACTTGTTCTAGGCACTGGATCGACTGAGAATCAACAGTGAAAAGTAGAGGAACGCACCATCGTCGATATCCATCATGGCTCGCAGGCTCATCTCGGAATCTGATGTCATTGTACTCTTTCTTTTCAGGCGTCGTTGACCTAGCATACGAACCTCGCCATCGTCGTCCTCATCTGAATATACCACCCCTTTCTTGACCGATGATCCGGCAGCAGCAATTGGTTTGCCTTTCGCTGAGGATGGCTCGGACTCGGATTCTAGATCTGTGTCTACGTGATGTTTTCTTCTTATCTCTCGCTAAATATAGCTTAGTTGCATTCTTCACGGAAGAGGTGCAAGGGGTACCTTCTGGGCATTGCCTCTCGCGACAGAATCGGATTTAGAGATCGATGGCTTCATCGGTTCCGGTCCCGGTTTTTTGCTTGTCGAGAAATCCTTGGTAGTGATAGTGGAATCGGGCTCCAACTTGAGTTTCTTTTCTTCCCTCGCCTTCTCCGCGACTGACCCTTTTTCTTTGGTCTTTGCCTTACTCCAGTCTAGTTTACCTGAAGGCTTCGGTTTGTCTTTAGGTTCGGCTTTAGGCAGCGTCGTCGTTGTGGAAACATGTTCTTTCGTTCCCGGAGAAGGGGCCTTGCCTTTCGTCGTCTGTTGTTCTGCGCCTGTACGAGTCACAGTCCTCGGTGCTACCCTAGCAGACACATCCAAGGTTGTTTTGGACGAGGATGCTGCACTCTGATAAACAGTACCGGCTCTGAGCTACAAAGACGCAAATGAGGAAAAAATGTACCAGGACGCGTGCGCACCAACAACTAACCTTTACATGAGACCCCGTGATCTTCCCGACAACGGAGAAAGATGTTGGTCCGCCTTTGGCGTCCGCTTTGTGAACTTTGAAACTTGGAGTACAGACGAGTCCCGCATCCTGCGCTTCTCAGTCAAACAGTCAACATGTCGACAGTGCATACACGCACCCCGAACCGCGACGGAGATAGACTGTATATATGCACTGAATATATGCGAGAAAATTGTGACATCGCGTCTAGACCGAGGGTCAGAATGAGTGTGTACCGACCCGTATGAACGAGATGCGCACCATCGAGCGTGCGCGCGTCCACGAGTAGCACCTTGCTCTGGTGTACCACGTCTATCTCCCCCCGATCCTCCTCAAACTCCAGATCCATATCCATGGCAGAGTCGGGCTGTTGCGTTTCCGGGTGCGGGCTGATCGTCAGCGCAGGTACCTCTCCAGAGACGAGGTACGTGGGCACAGCTGGCGCGTCCGTGTCACGCACGGCGTCGTAGTAAAGTTGTAGCTGGCTTTTTCAAGAATAAACGAAGGAACGATGGCGCGGGCTTCCGTTCGAGAGAAGACTCACTTCTTCGCATCGTTGACGTGAATCCCGAGCTCGCGGCTGAGTGACCTGAAGGTAACCTGGAGAAGCGCCGTAGGTGAGAAGATGCCACATCGTCGTGCGGAACGAAGAAGAGCGTACGACGCTGCGCTTGACGAAGAGCTCTTTGTCGAGGAAGTCTCTGGCGTTTTTCGTCGTCATCACGGAACAAGATGGAGTCGTTGTGTCTGTGCTCGACGCGTTTGTGGCGCCAATTTCGGGAAATTGATATCGCGCAATATTCGCACCCCGCCAAGTAATATTGTTATTGTAACACCACGGTACTACCGTAGTAGTTCTATCCACATGAAGCTGGAGAGTCTCTGGCAGAACTGAACAACCATAGTAACAGCTTGTCACTTCCATGTGCTCTGACTTGACTCCGCAGTTTGTGTGGGTGGCCGAGGTAAAAGAAGATCAATCTATTTTATACTGACACCAACCACATGGCAGTAAAAGATGCCAGGTTCAGATTACACCGACAACAGCAGTGCTAAGCATTTTCCCCGGAGCAGCCCGCATAGAAAGTGCATCCAGAAACCACTTCCAGTGTTCATCAGCAGTCTTCACCACATCGAGCTCAGCCAGCTGTGCCCGAGTCGGACGATGTGCATGGAGAACAACCAGATACTCGGACAAGTCATCCTGCTGTCTGATCTCGAGTGTGTTATTTCCTGGCTTCATTAGTGATGATATATCGACGCATTGATTGGGGGTCAGCTACAATGAATGGGAATGGGTTGTAGGATCGCATTGCTAAAACAATCTAGAACACGTACGAAGACCGGGGGGGAGAGTGTGATGATAGTCCGCTTCTCCTCGTCGTTGACGTGCAAGGACAACCGGTTGGAATATGGCCAAGAGCATGATGATCGTGATGTCAGCTCTTCGATGTCATGTTTGCCGCTCTCCGACTTGATCTTGTCAAAGAATTCCGGGAGGCGATAACACGCCAACGAGATGCAGACTCCCTGAGATGCTTCGCTGCGTGAGCACATAATGTCAAGTTCGCTCAACGCCCGGATAACTCTGCCACGTACGACGGGTGAAATTTCTTGTTTACCCACTTTGATATTTTGGAAGAAATGCTTTCATTCAGGCTGATATCGATCATATGGGTATGAGTGAATGGCTTCCCCTGAGTGCTGTGAATAACCGTCATCTCCTCATCGAATCGCCGTCGGCTCGCATCCATTCCCAATTGTTGGGGCTGACCAGACCAGATTTGCGAGATTCTGAACTTTAAGTCTAGAGGTGGTTCAAAGGCATTCACGAGAGGTGGAAGGATTGGACCCCGGAGTTGTAACATCCGGGGAGACTGTGGTGTAGGGGTTTCTGATAGGAAACTTTCGGAATGTAATTCTGAAGTGGATATGTCCATCGATTTCATCCTATCCAACGTGGGTTTAGGAAGTGTTGTAGACTGACGAGCGGATATAGGGGATTCACTGTTGAGAAACGGAGGTTCATCCGAAGGAGATTGATGGTCTATCTGAGGTATCTCTGGTTTAATAGGGGGTCCATTCGATGGCGCGAGGGCCAGTTGTAGCTTTGGGGTTGGTGACACCTCGTGCCACGGAATTTTCTGCACGTCACAGGCCTCCAGTATTGCCGTAGAACGAGCATCAGACTCCATCCTTTCTGAGTGCGGGTTTTGCTCATCGACGTCCATCTGGACGGAAAACCCTTCAGCATTTTTGGAGGATCCGGCTTTCTCGCCCCCCTTGGAAGGTAATCCAGAAGCAGATACGCCAGATTCCACTTCCTGAGCAGCATCGAGGGGAATCCGGCGAGGTAAACGGCGGGACGGCACCATACGAGCCGTCTTCTTTTTTGGCGACGATAGGATATGGGGTGTGTCAGACACCAACGCTGGCGAAGACTCGCTGGCTTTGGACGTGGATGCGATAGGATCCTCATTCACTGCGGCGATGCCCTGATTCGATTTAAACCAATCAAGGTCACGGGCTTTGAGCTCTTCTGAAAGCTCGGCTCTCCGTGCACGTTTGGGTTGAGGCTTGAAGGGTATCGTTGGGGAGATGTTTTCGTCGGGATCTTGGGGGGTATTCGTAACGGGGGAAGCGAGGGACGGAATCGCCAAATTTTGACCCGACGACGCTACTTCAGAAGAATCGCGCTCTTGGGATGTATCTTCATGAACAGAGCCATCGGGAACCGCTTTGACAGCGCTGGGTACTGGGGAGGAAGGTTGAGTCTGGGGGACGGGTATGGGTGACATTGTGGGTTGTGGATGAACAGGGGAACCGAGCGTGGGTGATGGGATGCTGGTTGGATTGGAATATCATGCACAGATGTCATTGTGTGAATCAGATTAATTGGGAGCTACCAAAGGAGGACATACTTGGCGGTAACAGGTTCTTGAGGTGGCACATTAGCGTGAGTAGTGCTTGTGGACACTCTGGAGAGGGAGAGCTTCGTGTCGAGAATTACGCGTTGCAGTCTTGCTATGGAAGGGTGATCAAACGGAGATGGACTCGGCTGGAGAAAACTAACACTGGAGTTCGCTCTCGGGAAACAGATGTCTGAATGGAATTACTGCTCGGATAAGGTGTCGCAGATGTTCTGCAGCTTCCGCAAGAGCGGAGTGATGCATCGATGTATCCATGAAAGCCGCAAGCGCAATCTGGAAACCAAAAGAGAGAAACGTTACCTATCAACGATCTACCTTGAGATAAAGGATAATATCCCCACCTCGAGAAGCTCAACAATCTTGTGGATCAGGCGATTGGTATGACGTGTTTGGCTGTGAGGTAGCTTCTTACCTTGGGACGAGCAGCTGGATAGTACGCCTTCTCTGAACCCAACCAGACAGCGAGTTTGTGGGCAGTGTTAACAAAGTCTTTGGCATCCCTGGATGCGAGCTTCCTGGCGAAAACTGGGAAGATCTTTTCATTCGAGCTGATGGCGGTATTGTGGGCTGACTTCATGGCCTCGAAGCTGGGATTGGAACTGGGAGAAGGAAACCCTTTGAAAAAGACGATCAGTTGAATTACGGAGGTTGGACCATCAACAGCACTTGCCACCTTGGATGGGGGGCTGCATCATGGTTCGTTTGAGGCGATTGAATAGAAGCGCATCACGTGTATCGGGTATTGAACTGTCGTATGGACCTCCGCTTCCCGCTAGCTACTTAATTTGCTGGGCTTCCACTGTTCCAGTCCACGAATCGGATGACGTCTAGATCGCAGTGAGAGCGAACCAGTAAATCCCATTCGGACCGTCGGGGCTCGTTCTATGATCCTCTAGAAGCTGGGTATTTACTTGGCAAAAGTGAATAATGAATAAATCAGGTCACTGCCAGCAAACCAAACACGCAAACGTCGTGTTTATACCCGTTTTCTATCTTTCCATCATTCACCTCAGTGTGCCCGTCCATTGCTGACTTACCTTGCCAAATACAAACAGGCTGGGTGGATAGAATCGTACTTTGCGACACGGTGGTGGTGCGGGATTGTGGCATGCTACTTCCCTTGATACCCGTGACGCTGATTCGAACGCGTCCATATGTATTACCAAAGGTTTGTCTACTTGTTCCCAAATCCTGATGACCGCCTCTAGCCTCTACTATACAGTGTTGGTATGCGCGTGTACACAAAGCTATGCGCCAGCCATCACCCTTCCCTCCAGACAACGTTGTCTTATCAATATTATCCGGTCTAGTGCGATGGCTAAATATTGAAAGTTGTCTGCGGTGCATCTGCAGTAACCGCCTTACAACCACTCGACCGTTGCAGGCGGCTTGGAGGAGATGTCGTAGGTGACACGATTCACACCCTTCACTTCGTTCGTAATACGCGAGGAAACCCGCTTCAGGATCTCAGCTGGGAAAACATACCTGTGTGGGGGGTATCATGTTCGCATCATGGGCTGGCAGCAACAACAGAGAACCAACTCACCAATCAGCCGTCATGAAATCCTCAGTTTGCACTGCGCGCAATGCAATTACCTTGATTTTATATCAGAATACGTATACGAGAGGCACCCCTACGGGACTGGGGAATGACCAGAAGGCTTACTTGTTCGTAGGTTCGCTTGTCGCCCATAACTCCGACTGCCTTGACGGGGAGGAGAACCGCGAATGCCTGGCTGATGTGGTTGTAAAGATTTGCTCTGTGGATCTCTTCGATGTAGATACTGTCGGCCTGTTGCAGGATCTTCACTTGTTCGTGCGTGACGGGGCCGAGGATTCGGATGGCGAGACCGGGCCCCGGAAATGGATGGCGCTGAACCAGCGGCGCAGGGATCGACAGCAACCGACCCAGCGCACGAACTTCATCTACAACGAAAGAGTTAGCACTGTGGTCTCTATATCATACTTCTATACTAAGTGATATCAACTTACCCTTAAAGAGCTCGCGCAGGGGCTCGATGAGTTTCAGCTTCATATCCTTCAGCAGCCCACCAACATTATGGTGTGTCTTGATCGTAGCGCTCGGACCCTTGAAACTGATACTCTCAATGACGTCTGGGTAGAGCGTGCCCTGTAGCAACCATTCGACTCGGCCCTTTGCCTCACCCCCTTGTTTTTCCTCTTCCTCCGCTGCAGCTTCGATCATGGCAGCTTCTGCTTCGAAGACGTTGATGAAGGTGTTACCAATGATTTTGCGCTTCTGTTCCGGGTCTTCGACACCTTCGAGGCGTGAGAGGAAGAGATCGGAGGAATCGACAACCGTGAGGTTGACGCCGAGATCTTTATTGAGCATCTCGTTGACCTGTTTAGCTTCATTGAGACGCAGGACACCATTGTCGACCATGATGGCGTGGAAGCTAGTGGTTTGAACGAGTCGGTTAGTATACTGTTAGGGGGTCTATGGGTAGTTGTTACGTGCCGATCACCAATAGCTTCGTGCATGAGCTTGGCTGCGACGGTGCTATCAACGCCCCCGCTGACTGCGCCAATGACACGTCCTTTGGGTCCACAGATGTCTCTTATGCGTGAAATCTCCTTTCCGATGAACTCTTCCTTAAAGGGTGGATCATCAAAGTTTTCAGAACCACCACCTGTAATCCCGAAACCTAAACGAAACTGACCATCGTCCAGCTTGCTTTGCATCCACAGACGCCGAGGATAAAGCGAGAGATGACTGCTTTGCCTTTCGGGCTATGGGTGACCTCTGGATGGAACTGGATGCCATAGATGGGCTTCGTGTCATGAGCGATCGCGGCAAACGGAGCAGTGTGCGTCCGACCGATGACATGGAAGTCCTTGGGAAGATCCTGGAGTTGATCTCCATGGGACATCCAGACCTAATAGGCCGAGTCAATGTTGATGATGAGAGGGTGGTCTCGTGTCACGAGCGAGAGATGCGCACCTGCATTTCATTACCCAGGTCCCTGAAGAGTGCATCGACAGAGCCCTGGTCGAACCGGGTAATATGAACGGTTGCGTGGCCGTACTCGCGACGATCACATTTTTCAACCTGACCTTTGAGGTTCCACGCGATTTCCTGTCAAATATCGTAGACGCAATACGTGAGGCATCCAGGTCTGACGTGCTTGCAGGCACAGACGAACCTGCAATCCATAGCAAATGCCGAGGATCGGGACACCGAGTTCGAAGATTGCAGGATCGGCGTGTGGCGCGTCGGAATCATACACCGAGTACGGTGATCCGGAGAGAATGATACCTGTAGTAAATCCCCCGATGAGCGTTTCTGCGGCGGATGTAGGAAGAGACGATCAAGCATACCTTTGGGCTTGAAATGGACGTCTTTGAGGAGCGTCGTGCAGGGCATCAACTCGGCGTAGACTTTCAATTCACGACATCTCCTCGTGATAAGATGGCTGTACTGTGGAGGCGAGGGGATAAATACAAGATCGGCACATGATCATCGAAGATAAGAATGAGGGGTTTCAGACCTGCGATCCGAAATCTAGGATAAGGATGGTATCGAACTGATCGTGAATTTCTGCCATCCTGTAAGAATCGACGATCGTTAATAGAAGGGCGATTTCTTGTCAGTGAAGCAATTTTTCTGGTTTTGGGTATTCCAGTAAATTATGTAAGCAATTAAGCTCTGCATTTTTTTACAAACACGACATTCGTTAAACACAATCGGGACTTGATCGAGACCTCCATACCTCCCTTGGCTCACA
>QFEM01003293.1:0-13282 GCA_003316205.1 Boletus bicolor
AATCCGGCGCCATGTACCGCGTTGCTCGCTGCTTTTGCGTATGCAGCGATGTAATCCTTGATCTCGGCCTCGGTCAACGGACGAGGTGGTTTCGACTTGCCGGTCAATGTGACGGATGATGCAGAGACGTACGGTGACGGCGGATTCTGTGCCTCAAGGAAATCTATATCGGCGGCACGACCAAGCGCCCAGAGTTGCATGAAGATGTACGATCCCTTTGCATGGACGGCGTCCGTGATCTGATGTGATCACAAGCGCATCGTGAGACGGGTTCAAGATGATCAGCAGTGACGGAAGAAAGGCGTACGTACCTTTTTCCAACCTTCGATTTGTGCGTCGGTGTAGATGCCTGGGACATGGCCGTATCCTCCTGCATCATGGGAGATGAAGGTGGCTTCTGTGATGAGCAGGGTACCTGGTGCGGAAGCGCGCTGAGAATAATAGGATGTTTGCTGAGGCCCCGGGACATGGGAAGCATATGCTCGAAAACGGGTCAAAGGGGCAAGAACGACACGGTGCTGGAGCGTTGTCCGGCCGACCCTGACGGGCTTGAAGAGCGCGGGAGTCTGCTGTGTAGAGGCCATGACCGGTGCTAGTTAGAAAGTGCGGTGATGGATAAAGAAGCTTTGTGTGACAGTGAACTGTTCGATCTGCTGCTGGCGCATTTTATAGTCCGTGCGATCAGTAACTTGGATGGGCCGGTGCATTGATATGCAAGCCTCGGGACAAGATTTGTAAGGCAGAAGTTTACGCGGGTATCCGGCTGCGCCGATCCCCGGAGGTTTGGTCAGGCGGTTGGTCAGCCCAAGTGTTCAGTAACTTACTAAGTTGCTTGATAACGGACGAGAAATTCCCACCCTCAACGTTCAACGTTTCAACATCAACCGCCCTGTAATAATACTCCTTCTGGGCCACGAGACTTTCAACGAATCAGACTCGGGAAATTTCTACGTACTGTAATCACCACCCAGTCATTGCTGAGTAGTTAACAGAATGGCGGATGCGATCGAAGATCCACTGCCTTCTACCCTCAAGATACGGTGCGAGTGCGGCATTCCCATGGACCACCAGCGTGGGGAAACTCATTCTATTTCGGTGGTGTACATGTTCCTTCATCCGAGTCAACCCCCCCCTGGCAGCCCAGGGGGCTGTGCGTTCAAGACTGGCATTGAGTTACTTGGATGTGACCTTGCGTTCGTAAAGACGCTGGTTCGCTATTTGGACGGTTCCATTAAGATGTTTACCCACGTCTTCATCGACAGGCTGCAGAGTGGGTGTGTTCCTATTAAACCATGATGCATGGTGACGCAGGGAGGTGTATTGTAAACCGTTCGTGCTTTGCGATCTCATTTTCATTCATCAATCCATCTTCTTTCGATCTACTCCATCGAAAGATGTCATGGCCACATTAATTACAGTGACGATCCTGATTTACCTGTCGCCATAGCATAATGACCATTCCACCATCCAGCTTTTTATCGTGCGATTCCTGGACATCATGACGGGCGGTTGTTTTTTTGGAGCGCTGCGAGATCTTACGAGACCCAGGGAGAAGATCCTGATTATCGTCGAACACATAGACCACTCAAGCGATGATGTTCAGTAGACAAGAGTTGTCCACAACATTCAGTGTCAGTTGGACCAATCTCGCTGCTGGATGCTGAGTGCGACTCTAATGTCCCTGAGAAGAATGCCATAGACGTTATTAAACATGACCTGGGGGTCGCGCAAAGAGGGTATTAGACTCATGGGTGAAGGTGGAGATCACTCAGGCGATGTCCGACGACGACGGGAGTGTGCAGACAACACCGATGTTGGAATCCCATGGCGTGCGTCCATAATATTCTTATCTGTACATCGGGCGCTTAGTGCTTGATTACTGCAACATGATCGATTGATCCCTGTACTTGTTTTACGATTCGATGTCTAGACTGGATCCGTTTTCGGAAGGGTGCGCATTTCGCACTAGGATCTAATACTTGCCTCGCGCGTCGAAGATTGCGGATTGGTTGTCTAGATCTCCTCTCTCTAATGTATCACACGTGGCACGGTCTGCGCCATGGCATGTTGGACGACTATTCATAGTAGGTGCTTCGTTCACATAAGCGGGGTTTATTGACAGGCATAGGCCGATTGAGATGAAGACTTATTATTTTCGGTAGAGCTTCTCCTTATTCCTAATCCTACACTCATAGAACTCACCACCTCCATCGACAGCGGCGACGACGACGAACCTGCCACGACACACACGACGTCCGCGTCAACGTTGCCAATAGCGGCCTGGGCAAAAGTAGATGATAACGGTCGATTACATAATCTAGGAACGGTGAATGGTAGCCGTCCAACGAAAACTAGCCAGCACTCAAGTCACAAGGCAAAGTATTCCCTGTGGGTATATCAGCTGGCTCAACCCGATCCTTCACAAGCACCCCCCTTTCTTCCTCTCCAGAACGTGTACCACCTCCACAGTTCGGAGAATGGCCACCACCCCGAGCCCTGAAATACATCGGCAGCTATTCGCATCTCCAACACAATCCACCTTGGAACGCACTGATAGCGACACTGATATCCCTCATGCTCATTCAACGAGGACACCCAGCACCGCCAGCATTGACTTTCCACTACTTCCAGAAATCACTGGGCAAGCAGGAACTCCGCGATCGCACACCGTCAGCCCAAACTTCGTCTCCTCCCCGCTTAACCCCAACGGACCCACTCACCCCTCGCTGTTCCTTGGCTCTCGTACCCAGTCTAGACAAAGCATGATCTTTAACCGCGTCGCTTCCGAAGAATCCCAAGCTCTCACTTCCCAACGCTCTTCCCTCACCCCGAATCGTACCTCCATGATTCTGTACCGCCTGGCTGATGAGGGTGAACCACATACCTTGTCCCCTCCAAACGTGAACCGCAAATCTGTCCTCTCCAACTCAGGGGAGTCCGTATTCACTGTATCCTACGACTCAAAATACCCTTCTGGTGCTCATACCCCACATAAACTCGTTCCCTACCCCTTTGACCCAAATCTTCATATAACCACTCCCGAAGACGACGACGCCTTGCATGATCCGTCTGATGATACCCCGCTCTACACTTCATCTGGAATCGCTCTCCGGGGTCTCGTAAATGTCGGTGTATTACTCTTGGTCATCTTTGGCTTGTTGTGCCTCTTTATATTCTATCCTGTATGGCACTATGTCGTCCAGGGCAACAATACAGTCCCGTGACACAGAATGCAGACCCGAATGTGGTTGCTTCTTTAGCGGCGTACGTGCGTTGCTCCCTCTCTCGTTTCAGGCCGGGCTGAATCTTTTGTCCTTGAGTAGTTTCCTACTTTATCTCGCATTGCTGCGTCCGTATATTCGACCAAGTTCGTAACCACCTCAGCATGACCACAGCTATCAACCACATCGTCACCCTTGGCCTTTTTCAACATACTCACTATTAACCACACTCCTTTCATCACATTCTCCTGAACGCGCGCAATAGCACGTGACAATAGCAACTTCTATCCACTACATCACGTATCAGCAACAAATAATCTACAAGGACGTTAGTCCCTGACGGACGTGGTTAATCATGGTCATTCGTTAACCTAGTGCATACCATTTTGCTCTTCTCGTTGTTGTCTGCTCTTCAAATCGCTTGTGTTTTGGCTGTTCCTTTAGTTTTTCTTCGGACCTGGATCGTATACCATATTTATACGTAGAATGGTTCCTTTCAGTAAGTTCCCCATCATGGACGATACAGTAGTTGACCGAGATTAGAATCTGTCGGTTCATTCGGAACACTTTGTATCGGCCGACTTTGGTGACGGTTTCACACGCATCTCCAAGTTTCTCCCGCTTCATCCTATACAGCGACCAATGCATCCTCGGCGAAACTAACGCAGCTGTTGTGTGCCTCATGGTCCTCACATGCCCAATAGGTCCCATCCTCTCTTTCAACTCTTCCCAACCGAGTGTGATTACACTTCTACCTTGACCTCTCCTAATACCATCCATCTCCGAGTCCTGACAAAAAATTCTGACTCATGGAATATCTCCAATCCCTCACGAGCCCTCTGTCCAAGGTCATCGCCGTTCGCAGAAAGCGTCCGCTGGCTGAGATCCACGAATCAAATTCAAGACAAAGTTCAAGCTCAGGTTCGAAGTCGGAGCGTCATGGGCTCGCATTCAGAACTTCTAGCTCTGCGATCAGTGGTCAAGGATACGGTGACATGACGAACACACGTCGATGTTTCAGAAATTGCCCCGTTCGTTGTACTCGGAATCCGAAGTTAGCTCCCTGCTAACTGTGTTCATTTTCTCCTCTCTCGCATGCAGCGTAAACGGGAAAAGCGCCCAGCGACCGTTTGCGGCAGACGGTCTTCGAGCAAGAATGCAGTGCAGATCATGAATAAGCTCGATAGGCTCATTCAGCTTCACGTTACGAAGATAGAAGGACGGACGCCCGCGGCCAGTCCGACAGCCATGCAAGTGCTTCAGTTTGTAACACTCGTCGATGCAACAGGACGGGAGCACCCGATATTTATGGAATGCTGTACATCGTTCCAGGTGAGGAATATAGTCTGGATCTGTCTCGTGCGGGTGCGGGTGAGGGTGTCTGTTGACGATGTTGGTTCATGCAGCAACTTCAAGCGATGGTGAAGGTGGTGTTGAGGAACAAGTGTCGCGATACGCTCGTTCAGAAGCGGTACTTCGAAGCGGGGCTTTATGATTTATCTATCGACAAGGGTGCACAGGTCGTTCAAGTGACTGGCGAGGCCTCCCGATGGCCGAGTATCGACGCAGGAACAAAGTTGATCATGCGAGTTATATTTCAACAAAACCAACGATCATGCAAATTGTACAAGTGTCATCTGTGTGGCGCTTTGAACAAGATAGATTGTCGGAATCCTGCCGACTGGTCTGGTTGGCTCACTGAGTGTTCTGTCGACTGGTAAGCGCATTCGTTGTCGTTAGGTGGCAAAATTTAATTTTTTGGTGGGAGTAGCCAGGAATGCGGTGGGCGGTTTCAGATCTTGCTCGAAAAGAAGAACGGGAAGAAGGCGATGATCAACATGCCAGAGGTGGACGACGACACTCGGGCGTGCATACGCAATTTCCGTGTTGATGCAATTGTGCGTTCTTTCGAGAGATCACACCAAGTTCATACTGACATTCTCGTTAATAGAAAGTACGTGTGTCGATTTCTGATCGAACTGTGCTGACACTCCAACCTTGTCATCTCTCCGCAGTCGGTGTGTGACCCCGTATTTACGCCCCTACCCACATCGTGCTGACGGTAGCATATTCCACACATGAAGAAACATGTTGCTTTCTGTGCAGACGGTACCGAGGAAGTACACGAAGCTGACGATTGGGATCGTAGTCCCGTACCGGTGGCGCCGCAGCTGACTTATGGGTGAGTCTTGCTACCAGCCTTCCACTTTCCTTCACAATCTGAACGAGACGGTCAGGGATATGCTCGAACTCAAGGCGCTCCAACGTGACCTATACCTTGCGCCGCAACCTCCTGGCGCCTCTTCTGTTCTTCTACCACGCGTGCCTATACCCCTGCTGCGCCTCAATCCATGATGCTTTTGTGCGCTCGCTGCTGTTCGGTTTGGTGATTACTGTGGTATTTGGCAGGCACGGCTATAGCCCGCCGACGAACGAAGGCACAGGAGTGATGAATAGTTGGCATGCTATTCTTCTGGCGCGACTATATTTTGTTTTTTCCTACTGGGACATGTTTATCTCTACACCCTACTACATATTATTACAAGCTTGAAGGTGTACACATACCTCCGTGATCTGCGTCGCCACTGCCTCGGCTTCAAGGACATCATCACAGTCTTGCCGCTCCTGTGGCACAACGTCGATTTGTGAACTCGGGATGCGTCGGGGGATCATGCGCCTCGGCGCCCTTTCGAACTCGTAGAAACAGAGCTTGGTCCCCATTGCGCTGATGCCGTCGAGGACATCCCCCGACTGAGGGAAACCGGCGGTAAGATCATGTGAGCGCAATCTACAACACACCTGATAAAATCGACTTGGAACGACGGCGAATCTGCTGCCTCCCGCGTTGAATTGAGCGACAAGTGCTGGGAACCTTGGCCTCCAGGATGAGCTCGGGGTGCTGACGAAGGGTGATTTCGAACGAGACGATGAAGTCTGCGGTGCCGTCAGTGTTGTCCCGTATGTACAGTAGTCGGGCGAGATAATGAAATCAGTGTCCGCAGAGAATAGGGTATAGAGAAGTTTGTTGTAGGGGCCATAGTACCGGTTCTCATGAACGACGATATGAGCCCCTCAGCGCTCTCAGCCTTGGACGAGCTTCGGGCCAGGGCATGATGATGGTTCGCGCTTATGAGTTAGTTAACATCACTTCGACATAGCTTACTAAGAGACGTGAAGACCGTCGGAGTTGTCGCGCACCACAGCTGAAAACGCAAGCACAGCAATCCAACATATAAGCCATGATGCATGACAATACATAAGTGAATGACCAATTACGAAGTGATGAGGGCCGAGGTGTTAGGTGTTAAGAATCATGGCATTTTGCCTTCTGAAATTCTATTCCATAACCATGATTCTAGGCCCTGTCACATTGACATGTGGATAGGAGTGTTACACTATTCTGATTACACAGTATCTCACACTAGTCATCATTTTGCTTCTTATTTGCAATGCTTACTGCGGATGACTGATCATGACATCACTGATCTATGTAGATACCACATCATCACCCTACATATGTCACCCTATATCACACATGTTGACCTCATGGCAGCCTCATGTCATTTCATTCCCATACTATATGGAGCTTATATGTAAACATGCACATACATCCCTGTAACATATATAAGATGGACCTTTATGGCCTATTATTCCCTCAGTGCCTCCACCCACAGTGACTACTGAGTGTATTCTACTCACACTCTTACCACTCACATACTTGAGTACCAGTACACACTACTGAGACTTACCTCATATACTTATACACACCACTCAAGAACTCCTTGGTTACCAACCTACCATTCCAGTTCCCCTTGGTGAGTCTCCCAATAAGACACTTTCTTTGTTCACCTATGCTATTGGAACACTTCAGTTCATACAAGGCCGTGCAAGTTGGAAACTAGGTGAGCATTATTGCCAATGAAGTTGGCCAATTAGACCAAACAATGACAAATTTGATTATGTAATACATCAACAACATATATAAACACCAGATTTCCAGTAGCTATGTATTTTGCAACTTAAATCATGATTATGACCTTCTTGTTTAGGACATTTGAACAAATACAAACAAATTAACTAACATCACATCATTCAAGGCAAGCTTGATTTGCATGAATGCTAAGCATCAAACAGTATTGTTATAATATAAACATTTTCAAACTTTTTTCGAACTTCAAACTTTCCTTCTTTCCAGTCATGTGATCTGTGCACGTGACCATGGGAATCAGCACATGACTAGGTCTAGAACCTATGATGTCATACCTCATGGTACCCACGACCTTTTAATTTCTGCTCTTCTCACACAGCCCCTTTAATCTCCGCTTCTTCTTTTCCCGTGCCTTGCTTCTCGCATTAGTCTATTTATAGTAGTTCCTCCCACGCATAGCATGGTCTGTGCGCGTGCCTGTATACTATATAAGCTAGCACCTTGCGACTGGAATCCCCAGTCTAATCCACTTCGTTGTTTGCTCTACTGGTCATTGCCTGGAGGACTTGTTCTTCCTTGTAGGCCTGCATCAACTGGATCCGGACTTATCCTTCATCCTCCTTTTTTACTTCGCCAGGATCTGTGTAACCTGCGAGACATCGAGCCTTGTGGTGTTTATTGTTGTTCATGATAGTATCATAACAAGTATCTGGTAAATAATTTGTTTGGATCCATCTTTTGTCACATCAACATTAACATGTACAAAAGGCTACCAGCATCTACCAGGAGGTAAGTATTGGTGCACAAACCAATGTTGACTTAGGCCACATACACAATGCTAGACCACACCAAAGGTGAAGACACTAGGAATGGACATCAAGCTGGTAAGTTGTGACCGCATCAATCAATACATTTGATTAAAGGTATTCATGCATTCTCAATCACAGCAGAAGGACATGGAGCAAAGGAAGAGAAAACAGGTTAGCTCAAAGACTGAGATAAGATAAATCAAAACACAAAGACATTGACTGTTATATTAGAATGCCAAGGCCATCATGAAATCCAATGGGGTTATCATGAAGGAAGTAATGAATACCATTGTTGAAAAGGTCATGGTGGAAGATTTTGGTCTAATTGATGATGGTGAGGAAAAGAAGACCACATCACTCATGAAAGAAGCATTGGTGATTCTATTGAAGGTATGATGGCATATTCAATTGATCATGTGAGTCATGCCATGACCGCAACACCAGGCAATGCAATTTCAGTCAGATTGGCAAGCCATGCATGCTACAAAGCAATACTCAAAGAGTACTCATCTTCCAACCTGGATTATTAGACAGCATCATGTCTATCCATCAAATGATCTGAGTCACATACATGAGGCAAGCAACATGACACAAACAGTATTTTGTGGATATGAGGCTAGAGAAGACATGGTGTTTGATAAATTGAGCTTGAAGAGCAAGCAAGCATCATCAGGCAAGCATTTTGTTCAAGTGTCCTTGCACAAGTTGACAATGACTTGTGATCTTGAATTATACAGAATCTTTAAAAGAAGCAACAGTAACAGACATTTTGATGGACCACAAGTTGACCAGCAAGGACAGCATGCTCACAATCAAGGAGAAAGTTGAAGGTGTGACAATGGCTGACATAGAAGCCAAATTACCACTATTCACCACCAAGAGACATGACTTCCTGCAGGATCCATCTATTGTTCTTAGAGACACCAACATTGCTCCATTCTTCAACAATGAAGTTATGATGTGTTATGTTTTATTCTTTCTTTTCTTTCTTTCCTCATTTTACTGCTCCAACTCATACAATTACTCATCATACTCCTTATGTAACATTCCACCATTGGACAACATGTACATCTAGTGTTACAATTTGTTTCCTTTTTCATTTCCTTTTTCACTTTCATGTTTGCAACTTGTGTCTTGTTGCTCATTTCTCTTTCCCTCACATAACATGTCCTTCATTCTACTGAATATACCTGTTCTACCACATCATCTCCTTTGTTCTCTCATGACTCATAACCTTATGTCCTACCCTTTGGCTGTAACAGTCTCAACTAAATGGACTTAGTATATTTTCTCTTTTCCTTGTCAAGTTTCTAAGTAAAGGGCAGGAGTTTGCCCACTATAAGGATGAGTAAAGTAATGATAGTACAATGTTCAGAAACTCACCTCAGCCACTGCCCAAGGAGGTAGCAAATGACTGAGGAGCAAAAAGACAAAGTTCGGAATATATACCTATGGGTGGAGCTATGCTCGAATAAGAACAAGAACTCTAAACCTAAAATAAGTGAGTCCAAATGGAAGGAAGATGTTAGGAATCAAAGTCTGGACGCACTCATCTACTCCAAGCATTTCCGAAGTCCTCCGGAGATGGGCTTGTATGCTGCGAGCAACTTATACCTCGGAGTTGCTTAGGGGGTTTTGGAGTAACCTGGAGTTCTTGGTTTTGACATTCCTTTTATCTTATCTTATCACAAGGGGATCCATTTCTAAACTCACACTTATCTTTATCTTAGGGATTCCCCATTGCCTTATCACTTCTTCTCATGGACCTACAATCCCCTTATCGCTATCACAGCCTTCCTTTAATCTCCGTGCTGTGCTGGCTAATATTAACCTTCCATTGTGATGCCTCATGCATCACCTCATGTTCATGCTTCTCTTCCATTATGCCTCATGTCTATGCTTCCATTCTACACAGCCCTTATGGCTGTATGGCCTCTTATGGTAACCCTATGCCCTATGTCCACAATATGTACAAACATCCATGTAGTATATAAAGCATGCAACTAGTGGCCAGAGAACTCCAGTTCAGTTCTCTTGGTCTTTCCCCTAAAGATCCAGGAGTGCAAACTCACTCCCTTGCTTATTCCCTCTGGTAGTTTATACTGTCTAGTGCAACCTAGGAAGCTACACTTTAGGGTTGTTTCATTAGAACTGAACTCCATCTTCTTACCTTGCACTACCATACTATCTGCTAGGCTTGTTGCTGCCTACCACAAGTGCATCACTATGTTACGGGGCGTGTCACACAACTAAGAAAAGTCACATGCAGTGCCACCCAGCTCTCATTGGTCTATCGTGTCGACTCCTAACTGTACCATTAAGTTGGAAGACATACAGGTTGGGCATTCACTGAGATCAGAATCCCCAGCATCTCATAGTGTGAGAAGCACCAGTCCATCATTGCCAGCAACAAGATTTCTAAAAGATCTTGAGTTGGACTTCTCTTTAGCCGAGTTAGCGAGGCAGTACAAAGTTTATTCCGCCAGTCAGAACATAGCCCTCACCCTCAGATTAGCAGGCCCAGAGCTTTATGCCAGGTCCAGAGAAGTATCCCAGGATTTGACTTTGAGAGAGGGTTCAGGAGATTCCAACGACCACAAACCAGTCAACTTCATTCAGGATCGGAATGATCGCCTAGACAGCCTGGTCCCTATCCAGATCAAAGAAGAACGTGGGGATTTGATAGAACCCGATGAAGAACAACCCGTAGAAGAACCGATCAGGGTTAAGGCTGAGCAGCACAAAAGAAAGCACATTGACAATGGTCAACCTTGGAGAACTATAAAGAAGCCGAGGAATATTAAGTTTATTTGCAGGTTGAATGGAGGAGAACCCTTCCCTGATGAACACTACACAACAAAGGTCTTACGTCCACGAATATCCCTACATAAACCATCTCGATATACCTAGCAGTTATGTCCATGAACCATGTTACCAATCTTATGAACATCTTCACTGGACAGTCCTCAGTAGCTGACAGGCTCAAAGCCTTGTACCACACAGCCTTGGCAATATTAAATGATCTAAGTATCAAGGAGAATCAAATAGTTGCACTTGATGTCAAAGTACGAAGGGCAAGAGCTGAAGCAGAGTTAGCCAATAACGCTGTGCAAGCTGCAGGAGCGTTAGGAGGAGCAGGAACCGCAGGAGGGTCGCAATCCAAAGTGGAAGTATTCACAGACCCAGGGATGTACAACGGGAGCAAAGCCAAATTTGAAGAATGGTGGGCCAAGATGAAGTACTGGCTAACGTTAAATGCCGGTACTATCCCACCAGGGTCTGCAGCAGCAGTTGGAGCAGTGCTCTCTCGGTTGGAAGGCACAAAGGCAGGAACCTTTGCACAAGTCTGCCTTCTAAACCCAAATTATAATTGAGCGACAATGGTCACCGAGATTGAGTCCCTCTTCAAGACCATGAATCAACAAGACTGGGCAAGAAGCCAATTGTGACAAGTTGTACAGGGGAATATGTCCACTGACGATTATATCATCATGTGGGAATCAAAGCATCAGATGGCCCACATTGGTGAATCACATGCTATTGAGCTTCTAGAGAAGAACACTAGAGGTTCTATAATATCACAAATCTTCAGGAATGGGGATTGCAAAACAACAGTGCCTGCCTATCTAAATGAGATTAGGAAATTGGGACAGCACAAGAGTCATTGGACTTTATCTGTGGTGCATATCAGCATCAAAGCAGAAGCTTTGGAAAGAAGGACCCCAATGCCATGGACATGTCCGCAGCAAACACCAAATGTTATAATTGTGGCAGCTCTGATCACATGGCCAAAGATTGTAAGAAAACAAAGGTCCAATGCCCATCATGCAAATGGCTTGGTAGAATGCACAACAAGACCTGTAAGAAAGCAGGCAAAGGCAAAGGCAAGGGCTGGAAGGTCCGCTTCACGGAAGGATCAGATTCTGATTCCAACTCCAATGATGAAGGAGCTACCTCCTGGGATGAGGATAAAAGCAACCACAGAAGCAACTGATCAATGAGATCAGGATCAGGAACAACTATCAAAGGAAAAGGCCGAGACCCCACGGCATCAATAAGGGGCATGAATTTTGATGAAGCTTGTGCCTTCTTCCGAGATGTGAAAGAAGCCAACAACCGATGATTGGGAAAAGCCTAAACCTGAGGACATCTGGGCAGTCCAAGGGTTCTGGAAATAGGTTTGATTCCCTTATGGTGGATGAGATCTCCAATCAAGAATCCACACCTTCTTCTCTTTATTCTTTGCTGTCAGAGGGGTCTGCTAGTCAGCTTGGCCGAGACATTAAATCAGTGCTTAATTCCTCTTATACTAATGAAAAAGAAGTCCCAGATATCATATGTGTGAGAATGCTCAAAATAGAAAAAGAAATTCTGATGGATGTTGAAGTGGCTCCATTTTCAAGAAAGAAAGATGTGACAAAGGTCAAGGCACTGAAACAACACGCGATATTTCTTTCGTTTTCCTCTAACTTTTAGTCTCTCTCATTATCTTATCTTATCTCATTATCTAATCTTATCAAGATCATTCCAGAACATTCGATCAGTGATGTCACCATGACATCATCATAACATCATATCACATAATCTTCCAGAACGTTCTGTTTCCCAAGCTTGCCCTAAAGCAAGCCAGTAGTATAAGTAGTCGTTCCTCTCCATGTATGTACTTTAGTTTCGGAATTCCATTTCTTTGACTCGCATATCACATTTAGTGATGCTTGTCTTTTTGTGGTCTTTTCATAATTCCGAAACTCTTTCTTCGTTGCAGACCTCTTCAGTCCCCGACGCCCCTTCATCGTTACACCTACCATCTTCGCCTTCTGATGCGCACTTCGCTGCATCGTTGTTTACTTCGCCCTTCCTCTTCTCCCTCCGTTAAGCGTTCCTACTCGCAGCGCGCGTAATTTGAGCCTTTGGGTCGTTGCCACGAGAGCGCTTGGTCGATGGGCTCTAGGATACCACTGGGATCTGCTGCATGCACCTGCGGGTTGAGCCACTAGATCGTTGGTTCCGTCTCTACCTCATTCCCACTTCTCCCCACCTTCTGTGCCTCGGGCTCTTCGCCTAAGCACACCGAGAGCCGCGACCTCAGGCTTAAGAGGAACAAGTTATAGGCACTTGACACCTACGAGTAGAGCACTCGCCCTGCGCTTGTCTATATGGTCGTCCGCTGTCTAAATATGGATAATGTTGCTACTGGGCATAGAGCACTAGCCCCTGTTGTCGGTTGAGTGCCTAACTGTCCGTACGCTGGTCCTACGCTAGTGGACCCAGGTTCGCGTGATCACCTGTGATGTCACGTCTGATGAGGGCAGTATTCCCTTGTG
>QFEM01003299.1:0-56546 GCA_003316205.1 Boletus bicolor
CAGCTCAACCGTCCGCCCAGGCTGACGACGAGAGCTTCCAGTCCCCGGGCCCCCTCTGAGGACCCAAACGACCACCCGCCAGCCGACTTCGTCCAGGACGAGAACCCTCGTCTCAACGCCCTCCTCGCCCAGATTGTCCCGCTCCCCCGCCCCTACAACAAGAAGGTCTACGTCCGTCGACTAGACCGCCTCCGCGTAGATCGTCACCTCCCGATCATCGAGTTCGGAAGGGGAAACTACTACGTCAATCATTTCCGCCCGTATCTCCGTCCCAAAACAGTCCTCCGCCGCCCGGACAGATATGTCGGGTAATACTCCACACCCGTACCCACGCACTTCGCGCCCCCACTCCCACGTTGAGGTGCAATCGCCTCAACCCCAATCGGCGCTCTCGTCGATGCACACCCTCTCAGCTGCGCTGGAGGACGTGTCGATGGAGCCGTCCCAGCATGCTCGGACCCCCCTCGCGCGCCCACCGCCCGCGCCTAGAGCGCCAGCGGCAGGAGCAACGAGAGGCGGCGGTCGAGCCTCGCCCTTCCGCGTGGACCTGGCGTGGGCCACGTGGAGGAACAAATTCATGTCGGAACATCCCGAAATCACCCTTCCCCTCAACGCGCCCACAGACTTCTTTGGGCCAACCGCCCCCCGTACCTCGCCGCCTAGGGGCCCACTACCTAGGCCCCCTATGCCACCGCCAAGCCCGCCCGGGTCCGACCACAACCCGGGTTCCCGAAGCCCCAGCCCATTCTGGCAGGCGGCACCCCCGCGACGACCCGATCCCAAGATTGGGAAGTCGATCTATGCAAAGCCCGTCGCCTACGACGGCAACAAGGAGAAGTTCGTCTCATGGTGGCGAACAATGTCTGTCTATCTGCGCGGTTTCGAGACGGAACCCTCGGACCGACAGAAGATCTTGATAACGTTGTCGTACATGACGGGCGACAACGCTGCGGGACGTTACGCGGACCTCATGGTCACCAGAGAGAGTGACCAAACCATGGGGTTCAACTATTTCGTAGACGATCTGAAGCGCGCGTTCCAACCGGCGGGACTGCGACGACGCGCGCAGACAAAGCTCTTTGCCCTTAAGCAAGGCAACGACTCGGTGGAGGACTACTTCACCAAAATGCATCAACTGGCAATGGAGGCGGAGTACGATGAGAAGCATAACGGGCGCACCCTCGTCGACTTGATCCGCCGCAATGCGCGCCAGGCCTTGGTAAACCATGCCGAGGATAATGACCATGCATTAGTTGAGAGCCCCCACGTCTACCAATGGGAACGGGCCTTGCAGAAGACCGAGGAGATCCTTCGCGAAAGGGCGGAGAGGGCGCAAGCAGTACGCCCGGCGGCTCCTAACCCCTCGCGATGGGTTCCAAGGAATCCTCAGCCCCGTCCCAACTACGCGCCGCCGGCCGGCGCCCCGCCAACCACCACCACCAACGCCCCGCATCCCAACGCCCCTGGCGTCTTCCCCGGTCGCGGAGCTCCTATGGAGCTCGACAAGGCAATTGCCGCCGGGATTTGCCGCAGGTGTGGGAAGCCGTGGCCATGCAAGGATCACCCCCTCCGCCCTCGTGGTCCAAGGGCAGCGCGCGCCATCCAATGGGGTGGTCAGACAATTTCTCCCGAGCAATTTGCTCAGCTACATGTTTTGATGAATCAGGCCGAGACTCCGGAGCAGGTCCAGGAGGGACCAAAGGAGGCGAAGGATCAACCGGATTTAAGTACAGAGTCGCGTTTTCAAGTAGTACAATAGATGCCAGCCGTTCTGTTGTACCGTTACCTAAGTCATTGCCTTCTGAGAATCGATATCAAATTTTGTCACGCAATGACGAGGCTGAAGATAAGAAAACGCGAGTAAATCTTCCGACTCCGACCCTAGACGTCGTAAGATCAAAAAAGGAGATACCACTTCCCGTGCGAGGATCCCCGGGTGCGGCCGGGTATGATCTGTACGCCGCGGAAGACACGGTAGTCCCCGCTCATGGACACGCCTTAATCTCAACAGGGCTGTCTATGAAAATCCCACCGGGCCATTATGGCCGAATAGCCCCGAGAAGTGGGTTAGCTGTGAAAAAGAAGCTAACCACAGGTGCTGGCGTCATCGATAGTGATTACCGAGGAGAAGTCAAAATTCTCCTGTTCAATTTGTCAGGAGAAGAGTTTGTGGCAAAAGCTGGCGAGCGAGTAGCGCAACTCATCCTCGAGAAAATCTCGACGCCACCTGTAAGAGAAGTAAAGTCGCTCGACGAGACCAAACGAGCAGACAAAGGGTTCGGAAGCACCGGGACCTCTTCGATAGGCGGTCCGAAGGAGATTCGATCTTCTCCCGCCAAGAACCGAAGGAGCCGAAATTCCGACCACTACTGGATGAACACGGTCGACCCCTGGACCATCCGATGGATGAAAGCACAGGTAGAAAACCCGGATACCGCCAGGAATCTCGGACACCTGAGGTCTTTCGTCCACGAATCCAGAAAAGCCGAGGTCACCCCTGATCTACTCATGGATCTAAAACAAATGAGTGACTCCGATGCACACTGGATCTTGAGGGATCTGCAAAGGCCCCCCAAGTATAAGAAGGCATCGGTCAGAAAAGAGAGAAACTCCCTCGAGGTACCCGCAACCCTGCGGATGTCCGACGGCACCAGCGCAGAAGTGAAAGCGCTAATAGACTCCGGCTGCACTGGATCTTCGATCCACGAGAAGTTTGTGGCTGAGAAGGGGGTAGTGACCCACACCCTCCCTCGCCCTATGTCAGTCTACAACGCCGACGGATCGCTAAACACCTCGGGTAAAATCGAAAAGTTCGTCATCGTCGAGATGCAGATCCTAGATCACAAGGAGCAGATTGCCCTTGCGGTCACCAATCTCGGCCCCAACACGATCTTCCTCGGATACGATTGGCTGAAAGCCCACAACCCAGACATCGACTGGAAAACGGGCCGGATGTCTTTCCGATGCGAGGAGGACCATATGCCGCAGTTGGAAAGCTGTGATGATGACGATGACGAAGACGACTTCGTTCCGCATAACGGAGACCGTCTGTTTAAACTCGATACGGAGAGTTACCTCCGCAACACTGTGACGGACATCGCTGCCCGGGACTTCGCAACAAAAAAGAAGAAAACCTTCGAGGAAGCCGCCCCGAAGTACGTCCACGACTACGCCGACGTCTTCGCGAAGGAAAACTTCGACGAACTGCCCCCGAGACGTCCCTGGGACCACGCCATTGAACTCCTCCCAGGAGACCATACGGTAGACTGTAAAGTTTACCCCTTGAACCCGGGTGAGCAGGAGGAACTCGACAAGTTCCTCGAAGAGAATCTGAAGTCCGGACGCATACGCCCGTCCAAATCCCCTTTCGCATCCGCGTTCTTCTTTATCAAGAAGAAGGACGGCCGTCTTCGCCCCGTACAAGATTACCGGAAGCTCAACGAAGTAACCCGACGCAACCGGTATCCTCTCCCCCTAATCGCAGAATTGGTGGATAAACTCAAATCCGCCAAGTACTATACTAAGTTCGACGTACGATGGGGGTACAACAACGTACGAATGGCAGAAGGAGACGAATGGAAGGCCGCTTTCCGAACAAACCGAGGCCTCTTTGAACCCCTCGTGATGTTTTTCGGATTGTGCAACTCCCCGGCTACCTTCCAGACGATGATGAATTCCCTCTTCCGGGATCTAATCAATCGAGGGGTCGTAGTGGTCTATATCGACGACATTATGATCTTCACGAAGACCCTGGAGGAACACCGGAAGGTAGTCCGTGAGGTGCTACAAATCCTAAGGGACAGCCACTTGTATCTACGCCACGACAAGTGTGACTTCGAGGTCCAAGAGACCGAGTTCCTCGGACTAGTGGTATCTCAGAACGAGGTCAAGATGGACGAGAAGAAGGTAGCGGCAATCAAGGATTGGCCGGTTCCAACCTCGAAGAAAACCCTAAGAGCGTTCTTAGGGTTCCTTAACTTCTACCGGCGGTTCGTAAAGAACTTCGCCCAAATCGCGCGACCACTAAGCGCGCTCACGTCGGTGAAGAAGGACTTCGATTGGTCGCCAGCCTGCCAACAGGCCTTCGAGCAGCTCAAGGAAACGGTGTCCACAGCCCCCGCCCTGGCCATGCCCACCGACAACGATCCCTTCCGCATCGAAACAGACGGATCGGGAATCGGAATCGGAGCGGTACTCTCACAACGCCAAGACGACGTGTGGCATCCGGTCGCCTTTATCTCCAGATCGCTCAATGACGCGGAGCGCAATTACCACGCCGCGGACTTGGAAATGCTCGCGGTCATCTTCGCACTCAAGGAATGGCGACAATATCTCCTTGAGGCCGTCCACCCCGTCGAGGTCTTAACGGACCACAAGAACCTCAAGTGCTTCCGTAAGCCTCAAGACCTCTCCCGCCGCCAAGCCAGGTGGCAACAAATCGTCCAGGAATATAAGTTGTCCTTCAACTATAGACCTGGCAAAACCAATCCTGCCGACCCTCTGTCCAGGAGGCCAGACTATGAGAAGGGGGTAAACACCGATAATCACCAACAGGTTCTTTTGCCCGACTCCCTCTTCGTTAAGGCCGTAGCCTCTTCGAGCATCCTTGACCGCATCAAAAAGCTGCAATACAAGTTAGAGCGCTTCGCGAAAGAAGGATTGAAGAAGCCAGAGTCTTCCTGGACCAAAAAAGACGATCTCGTGAGGTGGAAAGACCTCATCTACATCCCGAACGATACCAAACTCCGCGAGGAGATCATCCGGGCCAACCACGACCACCCGATCTCGGGCCACCCGGGCGTGCGAAGGACTCGCGATCTTATCATGAGCGAGTACTACTGGCCCACTGAAACGACACGCCATATTTCTTTTGATTTTCCCTTAATTCCTCACCAAGTCACCTTATCTTATCTTATCTAATCTTATCACGATCTTTCTAGAACGTTCCATCAATGACGTCACCGCTACGTCATTATGACATCACATTACCAATCTTCTGGAACATTCCTTTTCCCAGGCTTGCCCTGAAGCAAGCCAGTAGTATAAGTAGTCGATCCATCCATGTACATAGTCTTTAGTTTTGGTATTCCATTTCTTTCAGCCGAATATCACTCTTAGTGACTCGGTTGTATTTGTGGTCTTTTCACCCACTCTCCGCAAGGACGTAGAAGAGTACGTAAAAGGATGCGACGCGTGTCAGAAGGTAAAACCCAAGACCACGCCCACCCAAACCCCCCTTCACCCGAACGAGATCCCATCGGCCCCCTGGGAGATCATCTCCGTAGATCTGATCGGACCCCTCCCGCAATCTCAGGGCAAAAACGCCATTCTCGTGGTCGTCGATCGGTTCTCGAAGATGATCCACCTTATCCCCACCACCGATACCGTCACCTCCCAAGGAGTCGCCGTGCTGTTTAGAGACCACGTGTTCAAACTGCACGGAGCGCCCAGGAAGGTGATCTCGGATCGGGGCACCCAATTCGTGTCGTCGTTCATGCGGGACTTATACACCCTCCTACGGATCGAAGCCAATCCGTCCACCGCCTACCACCCGCAGACGGACGGCCAGACGGAGCGAATCAACCGAGAAGTCGAGAAGTACCTCCGCATCTACGTAAACCACCGCCAGACCGACTGGGCCGATTGGCTCCCGATAGCCGAGTTCGCACACAACTCGCAAACCTCCAGCGCCACCGGGACATCCCCGTTTATACTCAACTTCGGACAACAACCGGTGATACCCGCGCGGAAGACAGAGGTCCGAAACGAGTCGGCGAACGAATTCGTAGAGCGAATGAAATCGAGTTTCGAGGTGGCACGGAAGGCGTTGGAGAAAGCCGCGGAGTCGATGAAGACGAGTCACGACAAGGGAGCCCGCCAGATAGTAGAGTACTCCGTGGGTCAACAGGTCCTCCTTGAGGCCAAAAACATCAAGACCGATAGACCCACGAAGAAATTCGACGATAAGCGGTACGGCCCCTTTAAGGTTAAAGCGAAAGTCGGCATCGCGGCATACGAGCTAGAGCTGCCGAAAACCTGGAAAGGAATCCACCCGGTGTTTAACGAATCGCTCCTCACGCCCTACGTCACCGGATCCTACCCTTCCCAAACCAAGCCAAAACCCCCACCCCCGGTCATCGTCCAACAAGAAGAGGAGTACGAAGTAGAGCAGATCGTCGACTCCCGTAAGAAGCGAAACAAGACCGAATACTTGGTACACTGGAGGGGATATCCCCGAGAGGAGCGAACGTGGGAACCCAAATCCCACTTGTCCCACGCCACCAAGGAAGTCGAAAGCTTCCATCGGAAACACCCAGAAGCTGTTCGGGCCGTCGTAGCTGCTGCTTTGCGCGCTCCAGCCGAACCGTGCGACTGTTCTCCTTGCATCCACCATACCCCCCTCTTCTCCGACCCGGGTTTTAGATCACTCGCCGCATCCCTTAATCGTCTCCCCGACTCGCTTTTCGAAATCCCTCTCCCCGGCTCAGATCCTGTTGTCAATGGTATTTTGGTCGACCGGGAGTTCGACCCTTAAGAAGGGGGTAATGAAACGACCGCGTCAAAATCCTTTATTTTCCTTTTACCTCTTCACCAATTTTCGTTATCTTATCTTATCTTTCGATCTAATCTTATCACGATCCTTCTAGAACGTTCGATCAGTGACGTCACCACGACATCATCATGACATCATATTACTAATCTTCTGGAACATTCCTTTTCCCAGGCTTGCCCTAAAGCAAGCCAGTAGTATAAGTAGTCGATCCATCCATGTACTTAGTCCTTAGTTTCGGTATTCCATTTCTTTGAGCGCAATATCACACTTAGTGACTGTGCTCTTTTTGTGGTCTTTTCACACACATCCTCGTGCCCATCAGACTTGCTACAAATGTGGCCGCTTAGGTCATTTCAAATTTGACTGCCCTTTCCACCAGTGTTCCTCTTGCCTTCATTGGGCTCCAGGGCATATCCTTAATTGCTGCCCTCTCTGTCACCACACCCCATCCCCTCCTCTGTGTTGAGTTTTTTTCCCGAGACAGATGTCCTCGGGATCTTCTTCCTCTAGGTCTTCCAGTTCCTCTAGAACCCCTCATCACCCCCACAGCCCTTGCCGCACCCACTGTGTTCGGCGATCCGCCTCCCTGCTCTATGAGCGGAACTACTCAGACCAAGAGGACATCTGGGATGATACCACCTATGGCAACATCACCAGCTTCCTGGTAGGGGGACCTGTTCTCTATTAATCAAATTTTGTCTGCATCGTGGTCTTGACCTTACTAAGGGGGTAATGTTACGACTACTCATTTCTTTCCTACACTTGCTACAGTTACTCAGTCTACTTGTATTACCAGCGCCAGGACCTTGTATCTTCCTTGTCCTGGCTCATCCATTGGACCTTATTCCTTTTTTCCACCTCCAGCTTCTTCCTGCTCCTTACCAGAGGTGCATTCCAATTGTCTCATGCCTTCGTTGATTCTCTCATGATAGTCGGACATGTGCTTCCCTTGTTCCATACACATGTCCACAGTTCTCCCTTATTTCTCCAACCCTTATTGTTCCGACATACAGGATACACACTTCTCCTGATTCCATACACATACTCCCACGGTTTATTGAAACGACACACAATAACCCATTAATTTTCCTCCGTCTTTTCACCGATTTTTGTTATCTGGTCTTATCTCTTCATCTAATCTTATCACCATCCTTCCAGAACATTCAATCAGTGACGTCACCATGATGTCATCATGACATCACTATGATATCACCTCACGTAATCTTCCAGAACATTCCGTTTCCCAGGCCTGCCCTAAAGCAAGCCAGTAGTATAAGTAGTCAATCCATCCATGTAGTAGTCTTCAGTTTTGGAATTCCATTTCTTTGACTTGCATATCGCATTTAGCAATGCTTGTCTTTTTGTGGTCTTTTCATAATTCCGAAACTATTTCTTTGTCACCGACCTCTTCGGTCCCCGACACCCCTTCGTCGTTACACTTATAGTTTTCGCCTTCTGACGCGCACTTCGCTGCGTTGTTGTTTACTTCGCCCTTCCTCTTCTCCCTCCGTTAGACGTTTCTACTCGCAGCGTGCGTAATTCAAGCCTTTGGGTCATTGCTACGAGAGTGTCTGGTCGACGAGCTCTAGGAAACCGTTGGGATCTGCTGCGTGCACCCGCGGGTTGAGTTCTTAGATCGTTGGTTTTGTCTCTACCTCATTCCTGCTTCCCCACTTTCCATGCCTCAGGCTCTTCGCCTAAGCACACCGAGAGCCACAACCTCAGGCTTAAGAGGAAAAAGTTATAGGCACTTGATGCCTACGAGTAGAGCACTCGCCCCGCGCTCATCTATACGGTCGTCCGCCGTCTAAATATGGATAAAGTTGCTACCAGGCATAGAGCACTAGCCCCCATTGTCGGTTGAGTGTCTAACTGTCCATACACTGGTCCTACACTAGTGGACCCAGGTTCGCGTGATCACCTGTGATGTCATGTCTGACGAGGGCAGTATTCCCTTGTGCTGTAGTAAAGCACTTCCAGTTCCCCCTCCCCTTGACTCTGTTTGCCGCTGGAGAACCCCCTGAGAACCATTGTTTCACCTTCGGTCCTGAGTGTAGGCGAAGCTAAACCAGTAGCCTGCACGCTCGGACTCTGCGCTCCCCAATCTCGTGTCCCTGACCACGAGCTTGTTGCCTTCTCCGCTGCCTTTTGTCTCTTCATCCCTGGTTTCGCCTGCTGAACCGGCCACGTCACACGCGCCCCAGAAGACCCCTCCACCACCTCGACATTACGGCGGCAGTCTTCCCTGCCATCATTGCATCGCTCCTCTCCACCTCCGCCATACTCTCATTAACGCTCATCTACCTAACCCGTAGAAGAGCTCAACTGTCCGCCCAAGACGACAACGAGAGCTTCCAGTCCCCGGGCCCCCTCTGAGGACTCCAACGATCACCCCCCAGCCGACTTTATCCAAGACAAGAACCCTCATCTCAATGAACTCCTCCGCGCCATCGTCCCTCTCCCCCGCGTTTACAATCGAAAGGTCTACCTCCATCGACTAGACCGACTGAGGGTAGAACGCCATCTTCCCATCTTTGATTTCGAGGGACGTCACTATTTCCTCGACCACTTCTGTCCCTACCTCCGCCCAAAAGCCGTCCTCCACCACCCTGATCGCTATGTCGGGTAATACCCCCCATCCGTATCCGCGCACATCGCGCCCCCACTCCCGGGTTGAGGTCCAGTCGCCCCAACCTCAAACCGCCCTCTCCTCGATGCACACTCTCTCAGCAGCGCTAGAGGACGTGTCGATGGAACCGTCGCATCATGCCTGCACCCCCCTCGCACGCCCACCACCCACACCTAGAGCACCAGTGGTAGGAGCAACGAGGATGAGTGCCTGCACCCCGCCGATCCGCTCTGACGTCACATGGGCTGTTTGGAGAGATCAGTTCATGAGGGAGCATCCCGACATCGCCATCCCGTACGACGCCCCGACCGACTATTACCCACCATGTCACTCCCCGCCTAGGAGACCACTACCTGCACCCCCTAGGCCAAGACCACCGCCGCCGAGCCCGCCCAGCTCCAACCCGGGCTCTCATAGCCCTAGCCCTGCTTGGGTGCCCCCGCGATGACCTGACCCAAAAATCGGGAAGTCAATTTACGCTAAACCAGTTGCCTATGACAGCAACAAAGAGAAGTTTGTGTCCTGGTGGAGGACAATGTCGGTATATCTGCGTGGTTTCGAGACGGAGCCCTCAGACCGCCAGAAGATCTTGATCACCCTTTTGTATATGATAGGTGACAATGCCACGGGTCGCTATGCGGATCTCATGGTCACCAGGAGGAGTGATGAAACCATGGGGTTCAGCTACTTCATAGATGACCTCAGACGCGCTTTCTAACCAGCGGGGCTGCGACGACGCGCCCAAACTAAGTTGTTCGCACTCAAGCAAGGCAACAATTCCATGGAGGACTACTTCACGGAGATGCACCAACTGGCAATGGAGGCGGAGTACGACAAGAAGCACAACGCGCAAACCCTCGTCGACCTCATCCGCTGCAATGCTCGCCAAACGCTGGTGAACCACGCGGAAGACAACAACCACGCCCTGGTCGAAAGCACCCACACCTGGCAGTGGGAGCAAGTGCTGCAGAAGACCGAGGAGATCCTCCGCGAAAGGGCAGAGCGAGCACAGGCTGTTCGCCCGGCAGCCCCTAACCCTTCACAATGGGTCCCCAGGAATCCTCAGTCCTGCCCCAATTACGCACTGCCGGCCGGCCCACCACCTCAACCCGCTACCGCGAACGCACCTCATCCCAACGCCCCTGGCGTCTTCCCTGGCCGCAGAGCCCTGATGGAGCTCAATAAGGCCTGTGCTGCAGGGATTTGCCAAAGGTGTGGGAAGCCATGGCCTTGCGTGGACCACCCTCTCCGTCCCCATGGTCCTAGGGCAGCGTGCACCATCCAATGGGGTGGTCAGACAATCTCCCCTGAACAATTTTCTCAGTTACGTATTTTGATGAATCAAGCAGAAACTCCGGAGCAGGTTCAGGAGGAACCAAAGGAGACAAAGGATCGATCGGATTTAGATTCGGACTCATGTTTTCAAGTTGTACAGTAGATACCAGCCGTCCTACTGTACCTGTAACTAAGTCATTGCCGTCTGTGAACCGTTATCAAATTCTTTCACGCAATGATGAGGCTGAAAATCGTAAGATGCAAGTAAACCTCCTGATCCCAACGCTAGATGTGGTGAGAGCAAAAAAGGAAATACCGCTTCCCGTGCGAGGATCCCTGGGTGCGGCCAGGTATAATCTGTACACCGCAGAAGACACAGTAGTTCCCGCTCACGGACATGCCCTAATCTCAACCGGGCTGTCTATGAAAATACCACCGGGCCACTATGGCTGAATCGCCCTGAGGAGTGGGTTAGCTGTGAAGAAGAAGCTAACCACAGGAGCCGGTGTGATTGACAGCGATTATCGAGGAGAAGTCAAAATCCTCCTGTTCAACTTGTCAGGAGAAGAGTTTGTGGCGAAAGCTGGCGAGCGAGTAGCACAACTAATCCTCGAGAAAATCTCAACACCACCGGTTAGAGAAGTGAAGTCCCTCGATGAGACCAAACGAGCGGACAAAGGGTTCGGAAGTACCAGAACCTCTTCGATAGGTGGTCCAAAGGAGATACGATCTTCTTCCGCCAAGAACCGAAGAAGTTGGAGCTCCGACCATTACTGGATGAACACGGTCGACCCCTGGACCATCCAATGGATGAAGGCACAAGCGGAAAACCCAGATACCACAAGGAATCTGGGGCACCTGAGATCCTTCGTCCACGAATCCAGGAGGGCCGAAGTCACCCTCGATCTACTCACGGATCTAAAACAGATGAGCGACTCCGATGCACACTGGATCTTGAGGGACCTGCAAAGGCCCCCCAAGTATAAGAAGGCATCGGTCAGAAAGGAGCAAAACTCCCTCGAGGTACCAGCAACCTTGCAGATGTTCGACGGCACCAGCGCAGAAGTAAAAGCGCTAATAGACTCCGGGTGTACCGGATCTTCAATCCACGAGAACTTTGTAGCTGAGAAGGGGGTAGTAACCCACACCCTCCCTCGCCCAATGTCAGTCTACAATGCCGACGGATCTCTCAACACCTTGGGCAAAATCGAGAAGTTTGTCATCGTCAAGATGCAGATCAAGGATCACAAGGAGCAAATCGCCCTTGCCGTCACAAACCTTGGTCCCAACACTGTCTTCCTGGGCTACGATTGGTTGAAAGCCCACAACCCCAGCATCGATTGGAAAACTGGATGAATGTCCTTCTGATGCGAGGAAGACCACATGCCGCAACTGGAAAGCTGCAATGATGACGATGACGAAGACAACAACTTCGTTCTGCATAACGGAGATCGCCTGTTCAGACTTGATACGGAGAGCTACCTCCGAAACACGGCGACGGATATAGCCACAAGGGACTTCGCCACCAAAAAAAAAGAAAACCTTCGAGGAAGCCGCTCCGAAGTACGTCCATGACTACGCCAACGTCTTTGCAAAGAAAAGCTTTGATGAACTGCCCCCAAGACGCCCCTGGGATCACGCCATCGAACTCCTTCCAGGAGATTACACGGTGGACTGCAAGGTTTACCCCTTGAACCCAGGCGAGCAAGAGGAGCTGGACAAATTCCTCGAAGAAAATCTGAAGTCCAGCCACATCCGACCGTCGAAATCCCCATTCACCTCTGCGTTCTTCTTCATCAAGAAGAAGGACGGCCGCCTCCGCCCCGTACAAGATTACCGAAAGCTCAACAAGGTAACTCGACACAATTGATACCCACTGCCCCTGATCGCCGAGCTGGTGGACAAACTCAAATCTGCCAAATACTACACCAAGTTCGACGTACGATGGGGGTACAACAACGTACGGATGGCCGAAGGAGACGAGTGGAAAGCCACGTTCCGAACGAACCGAGGCCTCTTCGAGCCCCTTGTAATGTTCTTCGGACTATGCAACTCCCCGGCTACCTTTCAGACGATGATGAACTCCCTCTTTCAGGATCTAATCAACCATGGAGTCGTGGTCGTCTATATCAATGACATCATGATCTTCACGAAGACCCTGGAAGAGCATCGCAAGGTAGTCCGCGAGGTACTACAAATCCTAAGAGATAGCCACTTGTACCTACGTCATGACAAGTGCGACTTTGAGGTCCAGGAGACCAAATTCCTCGGATTAGTGGTATCTCAGAACGAGGTCAAGATGGATGAAAAGAAGGTAGCAGCAATCAAAGAATGGCCGGTTCCAACTTCGAAGAAAACCCTGAGAGGGTTCTTGGGGTTCCTCAACTTCTACCGATGGTTCGTAAAGAACTTTGCCCAGATCACGCATCCCCTAAGCACGCTCACGTCGGTGAAGAAGGACTTTGATTGGTCGCCAGCTTGCCAGCAGGCCTTTGAGCAACTCAAGGAGATGGTGTTCACAGCCCCCGCACTAGCCATGTCCACCGACGACGATCCCTTCCACATCGAGACCGACAGATTGGAAATCGGAATCGGAGCGGTGTTATCTCAATGCCAAAACGATGTATGGCACCCAGTTGCCTTCATCTCCAGGTCGCTTAACGACACGGAGCGCAATTATCACGCCGCAGACTTAGAGATGCTAGCAGTTATCTTCGCGCTTAAGGAATGGCGACAATACCTCCTCGAAGCTGTCCACCCCATCGAGGTCTTAATGGATCACAAGAACCTCGAGTTCTTCTGTAAGCCTCAAGATCTCTCCCACCGTCAAGCCAGATGGCAACAAATCGTCCAGAAATACAAGCTGTCTTTTAGCTATAGACCTGGCAAAACCAATCCCGCCGACCCTCTGTCCAGGAGGCCAGACTATGAGAAGGGGGTAAACACCAACAATCACCAGCAGATTCTTTTGCCCGACTCCCTTTTCGTGAAAGCCATAGCCTCTTCAAGCATCCTCGATCGCATCAAGAAGCTGCAATACAAGTTAGAGTGCTTCACGAAGGAAGGACTGAAGAAGCCGGAGTTTTCCTGGACCAAGAGAGACGACCTTGTGAGGTGGAAGGACCTCATCTACATCCCAAACGATGCCAGACTCCGCGAGGAAATCATCCGAGCTAATCACGACCACCCGATCTCGGGTTATCCCGGCATACGAAGAACTCGCGATCTCATCATGAGTGAGTACTATTGGCCCTCCCTGCGCCGAGATGTAGAAGAATACGTGAAGGGATGTGACGCATGCCAAAAGGTGAAGCCCAAGACCGTGCCCACCCAAACGCTGCTCCACCCAAACGAAATCCCCTCGGCCCCATAAAAAATCATCTCAGTGGACCTGATTGGACCCTTGCCACAATCACAAGGCAAGAACGCCATTCTCGTGATCGTCGACCGATTCTCCAAGATGATCCATCTCATCCCCACCACGGATACAGTCACCTCCCAAGGAGTCACCATGCTGTTTAGAGACCACGTATTCAAACTGCATGGAACACCCAGGAAGGTGATCTCCGATCGAGGCACCCAATTCATCTCCTCATTCATGCGGGACCTATACACCCTGCTGTGGATCGAAGCCAACCCGTCCACCGCCTACCACCCGCAGACGGATGGCTAGACGGAACGGATCAACCGAGAAGTCGAGAAGTACCTCCGCATCTACGTAAACCACCGCCAGACCGACTGGGCCGATTGGCTCCCCATAGCCGAGTTTGCCCACAACTCGCAAACTTCCAGTGCCACCAGAACTTCCCCGTTCATACTCAACTTCGGACAACAGCCGGTGATACCCACGCAGAAGACCAAGGTCCGAAACGAGTCGGCAACGGAGTTCGTAGAACGGATGAAGTTGAGCTTCAAGATCGCATGAAAGGCGTTGGAAAAGGCAGCGGAGTCAATGAAGACGAGCCACGACAAGGGAGCCCACAAGATCGTGGAGTACTCCGTGGGTCAACAAGTCCTCCTAGAGGCAAAAAACATCAAAACCAACCGACCCACGAAGAAGTTCGACGACAAGCGGTACGGCCCCTTTAAGGTCAAAGTGAAGATCGGGATAGCCACGTACGAGCTGGAGTTACTGAAGACTTGGAAGGGGATCCACCCGGTGTTCAACGAGTCCCTCCTCACCCCCTACGTCACCGGATCCTACCCGTCCCAAGCCAAGCCGAAACCCCCACCTCCAGTCATTGTCCAACAGGAGGAAGAGTATGAGGTGGAACAGATCGTAGATTCCCAACGGAAGCGGAACAAGACCGAGTACTTGGTGCACTGGAAAGGGTACCCCCGAGAAGAACAAACCTGGGAATCCAAGTCCCACTTGTCCCATGCCACCAAGAAGGTCGAAAGCTTCCACCAGAGACACCCAGAAGCCGTTCATGCCATTGTAGCTGCTGCTTTGCACACTCCAGCCGAACCCTGCAACTGTTCCCCCTGTGTCAAAGGTACCCCGCTCTTCTCTGACCCTGGCTTCAGATCCCTCGCCGCATCACTCAACCGCCTCCCTGACTCACTCTTCGAAATCCCTCAGCCCGGCTCTAACCCGATCACCAACAGTATTCTGGTCGACCGGGAGTTCGACCCCTAAGAAGGGGGTTATGAAATGACACGCAATAACCCATTAATTTTCCTCCGTCTTTTCACCGATTTCTGTTATCTTATCTTATCTCTTCATCTAATCTTATCACCATCCTTCCAGAACATTCGATCAGTGACATCACCATGATGTCATCATGACATCACTATGATATCACCTCACATAATCTTCCAGAACATTCCATTTCCCAGGCCTGCCCTAAAGCAAGCCAGTAGTATAAGTAGTCGATCCATCCATGTAGTAGTCTTCAGTTTCGGAATTCCATTTCTTTGACTCGCATATCACATTTAGTGACACTTGTCTTTTTGTGGTCTTTTCATTTATCCTGTTCTGCGTTATTCCGCACCTGGCCCATGCACATATCACTAACATATATAAACCCTTCATTTTTACATTACAATTCCCTAGCTTAGACCTCCTTCGAGATACCTCAAGCACCCCTCTTGTACCTTGTCTATACTAGGCAATCTATATGCCTTCTCTTTGTCTCTCAATCTCTAAGTCTCCAGCCTACTTCCGAGTGGCTGCTCCTTGTACTTCCTTCTTTAAGGAACCTTTGTCGGCCTATAAGCTCTTGCTCTAGTTGAACCCTTGTCAGCCTATGAGTCCCCACTCTAGCCGAACCTTGTCACCTCGTACATAGGGAAGACCCTAGTGTATATCACTTTGTCTGCCATTCGGAATCCCCTAGGCAGAACTGCGCTGTCGCTCCCCAAGCAACTCCTTGTCAGTGAAGGCCCTACAACTACCCCTTTCCTGGGTTGTCGTAACACAAAGTTACACAACTAACAAGTTTGTGCCCAAGCCTTGGTGGCCTTAGTATGTTTGGATTAAGATTGGAGGTTAGTTGAGCTGATCAGATGCATTTACAGATGGTAGCACATTTGTCTCTGGCCCAGTCACAGTCAGTCTATCTGCTTTGCACCTTGGTCCTTGGCTGTCATTGATTAGTGTTTCTGATAGATGTATGCATCTAAATTCAGATTACACACTGTATTGACAATGCTTCCATAGGTGTAAGTACTTCAATTTGCTGGCCTCCACAATATTGGTATGAGGTATGGATATTTGGAAGGTACCATAATTAATCTGGTGGCTGTTTGGGCATTCTCAATATACCTTAATGCTGCTGATTGTAAGTCACTGCACCCACTGATTCTATTTCCCTTAACTGTGATTTTAATTACAGTAGTGATGATCCTGTGAGTTTATGCAATGTGGAATCAATCCACAATGATCCTTTGGGTCCTCCTGTTCATTTACATACCACAGGTTGTTGTTTCCTTTATTACTGCAGGTATCTATATCATTCCCAATTCCCATCTCTCAAGTATGTCTCAAACTAAAATATTGCATCACTGCAAACTCATGTGAGTGGCCCTTCATTCCCTACCATCTTTCTCTCTAGTTGCAATTATCCAATTCATGGATTTCTCTATTTGCAATTACTGGTGGAGCAATCTCCCATCACGGCTTGTTGTGTATACAGAAATCCTGCAATTTTGTCTTGCTGGTACAATTTTGTTTCTTGCCATCATTCAAACCCTGAAACAGTCAGTGGAGATATATAAAGCAACTACGCAGTGGCAGCCTAATCAGTACTTATGATGACTCATGGAAGACAGAATCATCTATTTCCTTGTGCACGTTTTACTTTCCCCTCACTTTCATCTCTCTTTTGCCGCCATCATGGTCTCTCACTGACCTTACTTTCGAATGTTTGCACAAAAGTTACCCACTCTGATATTTTCCCTTGAGCTTTTAGGAACATGCTTTACAATGTCAATGGCTTACTCTACAGTGGGCTTAATGTTACCATGGACAGCACTTTGGTACTCTTCCTGAGTGTATTTTCTTATACAGTATAACCCCAGCTCTCATAGTGCCTCAGTTCATCATCAGCATGTGAGAGCTGTATGACCATGACCTCCATGGCTGCTGGCAGGGGATTGACATTGGATTTAGTGTGTTGTCACAACACACTGTTATAATATGAACATTTTCAAACTTTTTTCGGACTTCAACTTTTCGCTTTTCCAGTCACGTGATCAGTGCATGTGACCGTGGGAACCAGCACATGACTAGGTCTAGAACCAATGACATCATACCTCATGGTACCTGCGCCCTTTTAATTTCCGCTCTTCTCACACTGCCTCTTTAATCTCCATTACTTCTTTTCCCGTGCCTTCTCCCATTAGTCTATTTATAGTAGTTCCTCTCATGCATAGCATGGTCTGTGTGCGTGCCTGTAACATATATAAACTAGTACTTTGCGACTGAAATCCCCAGTCTAATCCACTTTGTTGTTTGCTTTACTGGTCATTGCCTGGAGGACTTGTTCCTTCCTTGTAGGCCTGCATCAACTGGATCCGGACTTCTCCTTCATCCTCTTCTCTTTTCATCGCCAGGACCCATGTAGCCTGCGAGTAGTCAAGCCTTGTGGTGTTCTTTGTCGTTCGCGATAGAGTCATAACACACACTGCCAGCCAAAGCATGGAAATATCCACAATGTCATTCTCAGACGTTGCTCCAGGGCCAGGTCAGATGGTGGAGGGGGACGTGGACGAATCGGAGGCCATTCAATTTGAAGCACAGGGAGATAATAGCCATCAGGTGTGAGCCCTAGTGTGTAGCAATGGATATCGATGATGGTGGTACTTTGATTGATGAGGTGGATAGCTGATTTACCTATGTATGTACATGCCTTGTCTTCTGAATTCCTTGTATATTCCAACACAACACAACATAGAAATCATCTCAACAAGCCTTCTTGTCTGCACTCACAATTTAGTTCTGTGCTGTGAATATTTTCAGGAGGTACACACATGGCTGTTGCAGAAAGCACATTCAGATTCCTCGAGGCTATACTACGGCGTATACGATGCAACCAAAGGCTACCATCACCCTGTAGCAAATGGGTGAACATCACAACTGCAAGATCCTGGACAAATCGCACTCAACTGGGTAGGCCAGTTTTCGTTGACACCCTTGTGCCTTTTAGCAGTATTGGTTGGATGCATTTAAAGCGCAGCTGCAATGGCGGTAAGCCGTACAAGACATCAAACGAACCTTGAAAGTACTGGATATAGGTGAACCCTTGTGTACTGGAATGTTTTGTTGCTATCCGTAAACGTCGCCTCAATTGAATCCGGCGCTGTTTCGATCTTGCATATACCCACGAACGGCAAAAATACAAAGGCTCTTGTCTATAGTTCGCCCATCGGGGATTGCTGTGAGTACCGCTTTCCACATCATACGCACCTGCACAGATTATAACACTAGAGTCGATGCCATGAATGCTGTCTTGGCTGCACACAGACGTTTGCACAAATGGCCCCATCATTTAGAGTCGAACTGAGATTGGCGCGTGACGCGGTATCGGAGTTTGAAAAGAGTGGCTGTTGAATTTCCCACACGGGATGGACGCGTTTTGAACGAGTTGCACGTTGATACATTGCGTTGTTCCCAGTCATGCCACCACAAAGACCCGAATTGCCCGTAAAATATCAAAATCCGAATCTCAAGTCTCGTATGTTTTATTCTCTTCTTGTCCCGTTCACATACTCACACCTATCCGACAGTCGACTTGTCCAAATGGCCCCCTGTGAAATATCAGTCTCTTGATCGAGATGGCCATGAAGTCCTGGTGCGCCCTGTCCTCTCTCGTCTTCTTTCCTGCTACCCCTGACGTCACATCAGGTCGGCCGTCTTAAAATCCCAACCGTACGTCCGATAGTCGCACACCCTCTCTCACCCGTCCTGACCCTCCCGCTCAGCCTTCAGGCCATGCCTTCATCCTCCGCCGCTACGACACCGGCGCTATCAGCCTCACCACCATGTTCCGCGCCGCCTTCCCCGACGCGAGCGAGCTCGACGAACGCAAAGAAACCCAATGGGCAAAAGAAGCCTTTGACCTCTCCGGCAACAACGGTTCCACACGCGAACCCGGTCTCGTTCGTCTCGCAGGCACCTGGATCAGTCCCTCCGTTGCTCTCCTCCCCCAATTCGCAGACGCCTATTTCTTGCATGACGTGATTCACCATATCGCCAAGGCCGAGCCGGATCCGAAAGCTACCTATCGTCGGTCGACGGCCAAGGGAACTCCCAAGGCGGCCCCACGATCGTCACCCGTCGCGAGTCCCGCCAAGGCGTTGCTGACGCCCGCACCGTCGATAACGATGCCGACACCCAAGCGACGGCGGGAATCCTCACCCGCCGCCGCCCCGGCACAGCCTCCCGCTCAACAGTCGAGTAGTACTTTACCACCGCCCCGTCGGTCTGCACGGACAAAGAGTCCGGCACCTCCTCTGATACCCGTCTCCATGAAATCGCCGAAACCGGTACGAATTGCCCGCGCTGTTCGTATGGTGGAGGCGATGACACCTGCCGGTTCGGATGAGACAGTCGTAGAGGAGGAAGCAGAGACTATCGAGCTTGCAAAGCCGAGCATGACACAGGACATTGCGGAACAAAAGGAGCTGATCGAGCGCTTGAAAGCTCAACGTGATCATCAAAAGATGCAGACGGACGAACCTGTACCCGACACGGCGCCGGCGCCTGCACCGTTGAAGAGGGAAAGAGAGGACGAGGAGGTAAAGGAAGAGTTGCGTTTCAATTTCAAGGAACCCGAGACCGAGGAACGACAGATTGCAACGAATAAGCGTGTATCGCGGTTCCAATTAGAACCCAGAACCAAGTCAGCTGCTTGGGGGGTCGCGGCATTCGCGATTGGAATGGGCGCTGTGTGCGTGTTCTTTTTTGCATGGTCCGAGTAGCGTCGATTGAGCTCTTCCTTTTTGCAGATCATTCTTGCCAAATTTCTTTTGATAATGACTGTTGTGAAATGCTGTCCATCTGTCTATCAGTCCCTCGCCTGTCTAGTTAACTTTCTTTTTAAATGGTGTGCTAGGGTATATTGAACGCCATAGGTGTACATCGTTTTCCTTATTCGCGTATAGGCGACACCCCGAGTTCCTATTGTCCTATTTTTTTCCCTTGTTCCCCCGTTGATAGCGTTTTTCGCATCCCACTAGTTCTACGTGGCCCGATATGTTATTTGGCAAGAGTAAGCCTCTCGTTGAGGCTGATAGGGTTCTCATCCACTTTTCCTCGATAAATTTTTTGTACGTCTCAATGATATGATGTGGACGACATCTCGGTGTGTGGTGCGTGTCACGCTTTTCGTCGTGTCCAATGTGTCAACACCGTGTGTCAAGGTCGACAAACAAGCATGCCTTGTTCGTACAATCCCACGATGTAGATCGCGCCCGTCCTAGCATCCCTCAACGTCATCGACGAAGACCCAAACACAGACCCGTCGCTCTGGAAAAGGGTCTCCATCTCGTGCGTCGTCACGGCGGGGACAAACTTGGACGCTGCCACAGGCGCGCGTGCGTCTTCGGCCGACGCGAACCGCGTGGTATTCGACAGCGGCGTGAGCGACACGGCCCAACTGGGCGCGATCGTCCCGGTCTTGTTCGCCGCCATGCCGATCAGGGAGGGAAAGTGGGGATGGCCGGCGACGATGAGTGCGCCGTTGTCGTCGTAGGCGATGTTGTCGGGGAAGAAAGGGACGGGGACGGCGTGTGTGAAGGAAAGGGAGGGGGCGGTGGTGTTGGTGTTGGTGTTGGTGTTGGTGTTGGTGTTGAGGGTGTAAAAGTGGACGAGGCCGAGGGAGGTAGAGGCGATGGCGAGGTGGGTGCGAGAGGGCGAGAGGGCGACACCATTGGCAAAGGAGATGCCGAGGGCGGCAAAGGTGTGCGAGAGCGTAAAGTCGTTCGCGCCGGTTTTGTCGTCGTCGTTGGGGTTGGACTCGTGGATAGAGACGTGGGCGACCCAGCTCAACGGGAGCCCGGCGATGGTTTCGACGAGGGGAGCCGCACGCCCGATCGGGTTCGGGAGACGACGCGTCAGGAGGTGATCGTTGCTCACATAAAAGCTCGTCGGGGACGTTAACGCGATCGCGTTCGGGGACACGAAATATGGCGACCGAAGCGTGCGGACGTATCGCACCTCCGTCGGACGCGCCGGGTCGAGGACAAACTGCTCGATGGTCGTTTGTGCACGTGCGTGGTTGACGATGAAGAGGTTGGACGGGGACCCGTTGTGGGAGGGGTAGATCTCCATGCCGAGAGGATGAAAGTCGTGTCCGGCGGGGTATCCCTCGAGTGCGAGACGGTGGACGGCGTCGGTGCTGGGGAGGTAGAGAAAGAGGTGACCACGCGGGTTCGGATCTCGGAGAGGGCCCATGACGGTGTTCCAGGCTTTCCGGTTGGGGTCGCAGCCGAGGAGGACAAGACGGTTGGTGAGCGCGCCGTGAGAGTCGTGGTGATCCCAAAAGGTGATGTCCTCGCAAGAGTCGATATCGTTGGAGGAGGGGTCTTTGACAAGGGAACAATGAGAGGTCCAGTCGCCGCCAACATAGTAGGCTTCTGGGAGGTCGGGGGCGGTGAGGACGTGGTTCCATGCAACGCGGCCACCGCGGTAGATGAGGACAGCCTGTGGGTGAGATGGGCGAGGGATATAAGCCCAGCGGGAGAGGACGTACCAAGAGAGTTGCTAGGGCCGCTGCGGCCTTGAAAAGCATAGTGGAAAAAAAGGTCGTAGGCTGTAGGAAAAGAATGAAACGAACTCTTCCTGATAGTATTACCAGCGGAACATCCCAGTCGCACTTGGACCCTCAGCGAGACCATCCGGGTGGAACCTCGGTTCAGGGACCCTTACTGTTACTCACCTATGACACACCACTGCTTTTGTGTACTAATCGCGAGCTTCGGACAGACTGTACATACCAGTGCTAGGCGGTCGTTGCGTTTCAAGTGCATTCAACCGATGAGAGGGAGAAGCACCGTGACAACGATTGCAACGCGACCCATCTGCATGAAACCTTTAGGCGACACCGCTCGTCTGACATCCTGAACACTGTTACCAAGTCTGTCGCAAAACAATTACATAGTATTTTTCCCGCTGATGCAGCAATACTTACAATCTCGTTAGTCATATTTGACCCATCTTGTAGTAATCGAGGACTGCTGAGGACTGTGAAGTACTGAAGCAAGCTTATCAATCGCTTTCGATAAAATCAAGGTTCAACATCATTACAGTCGTAAAATCTCCGAGAGGGGTCTAACCCCCCAGGGTTGAAATGGAGTCCGGCATCGCGGCACACTTCCTTGTAGGTCGAGATTTATTCTGAAAGATGTACGGAAAATCATTGCCTCTTGTCCGGGGGATACGCTATTGGCTGAAATCCGAACTGCCAGCCTCGAAACTCAAATTTTGACTGGTGCTTTGCTGCGCTCACGCACTCCGCCTTACGCCCCACGCCCAAATCAACAATAGCGACAGATGGGTGGCCGGTCTCGCCTAGGGAACATATCAGTTCCCCAAGGCCGAAGAGGCTTATCCGCATCACCCAACCTGTAGACAGATTGATCCCCAGAACTACTGCAGGCCTGGCCCGGATCCCAACGTCCACCCATTTAGATTCCTTCGCATTGACCCACACTCCCTTGTTCCCAAATCCGGTCTACACACCCACGGACAGGCACAGCCATTTTGCAGCCATTGTTGGTCAGTCATCCGCATTCAGCCAAGAAAGCAAAAGTGCTCTGCGTGGAGTGACACTCCTATACTTAAACGAGCACAGATGATCCGGCATGATTATGATTCACCACACAAATGGTCCACAACCCCATCGGATATAAGCCGTGCTTGGGCAGCTTTTTTATTTTCCCTTGTACGCTGACTTGTTCTGCAGACGCTTTTGCCGCATCAGTACTTGCGGTGGATAGTCGAGTTGGAAAAACACCCGTTGGGACTGTCAGGTGTGTATTGTCCCCTGCTTGTTCGTTTGTTTCAAATGATCGTGATGCTCATCGTCTGGGATAGCGATGTGTAACTTTGTCGTCCCCATCCGCACCTGTTCCAAATGTCGCCAGCGCGAACCACTCTTCCACGATACGTCTCTCCGCGACAACGAGAAATCAGGATCAGACGAGGTCAGTCGCTTTCCCCCTATCCTCACATCTGAACAAGGAACGAACGAAGCGATATAGCAGTCCCTGGTCTACATGGATGCGGCGCAAGATTGTTATTCGCGCTGGTGCGTCTTTAGCAGTGAACACCCGAAAACGTGCAGTCATTGCTGGTTGACGTGTAAACACGGGTACGCATCATTCTCGTCCCTCCCTTTGCAACCCTCGTTCCGGAAGCACGTTGATTTGTGAGTGCGACGATGTTGACCGTGATCCAGGCATGGCAAGACGAGGGAGATTCACGGCGGATCACCGTCTTACGTGTGTCATAGCTGCGCACCGAGGGCGAGACGTCAGCCTGCGTGGAAACGACCTCGTCCTGCGCATCCGAACGATCCCGGTCGAGGCGTGGTGGGCGTCGCCACCCATAGCTTCTTGGGCTTCGCGCGATTCCTGACACGGTGACTTTGTCCCTCCCCTTTTCTACTGTTGTGTCGTTGGTGGTGGTGGTGGTGGTGGTGGTGGTCGACGAAGATAAATGAACGGACGTTTTAACAGTACACCACGCGCACTTGTGTCGCTATACTAAACCGTAGCCTGTATTTGTACCCTCCCCTCCTCGATTTCATTTTCCCGTTTATCTTCATCTTCCATCTTCCCTCGATCGCATCGGTTTCATGATTTTACTCTGATGATGTCCCACTTTACGATTTCTCCTACATATCATATTATGCACCCGAATGTATACAACTCAAATTAGCCTACTCTGCTGCCAGTATTTCAGTCATTTGTGACATTGAGAATATTATGTTAGTAAACTTACTATTCATCAATGGTCGGGAGTGACGTGGAACATTTATCATATCCGAATCTGCACATATACACCTCAATACCTGGCTTGAAAGCTTGAATTCGCTGTGAAGAGGACCAACGATTTTCCCTTCAGGACAAGGACTGCGGAATGAGCCTTCCGAAGTGCTTTAACTTAGAGCCTTTTCACATGTCGGCAAGCGCGATAGGCCTATAGCCAATGACAACGTGACAGGTCCTCTTGTAGGAAAAGAGCTTGAACATAGCCGCAGTGCGGACAGGTGAAATGTTTCTAGTGAACAAGCCGGGAGAAAGACCTTATCGAACATGTGTATCTGGTTATTCTTCTCCCGGAACAAAGCCAGTACTTCCTTCAGGGGATCCCACACTCCGTCGGTTCCGAGGGATGGCCTCGAGATGGCATCAATAAGTAGCTTCTCCAAAAATAGTTCCAACGGGCGACCACGATCGAAATTGGATAGTTCCAATGTCACAAGGGTTTAGGAAAGGGTTGGGAACAAGCAAACGAATGAAACTATCGGAGAGTGGGATATCACATACCGACGTTGTACTTATCCAGTGATCGAGTTTTGCTGTTCGTCCCTGCATATTTTGCGTAGGATGTGATATATGTGATATAACCAGAACTGGTGGGTCTGATACGCCGCCTTCACTCAGAGACGGTAACCATATGGTCGTTTGCACGATACTAAACCAACGGCATCCTTCCCTTACACGTCTGCTCGCATGTTGTGAGTGCCAGTGGAAACGGGTAGACCTTACCACCACCAACGCCGATGGGTGTCTCCGACTGCATGACCTGTGGTGTGCGTGCTAATAGCATGAGTAACGAGGGTCAATCTGAAAAAGAAGCACGCGAGCCGACGGAATAATAAAACAACTTGTCAGCGATCCACAAACGAGATCCGCAGCCAACGGAAGGACTCGAAGTGGGAGTTGAGAAATCACTGCAACGCTGGATCGAGGGACACTGAACAAGAACGGTCAGAGGGAGCATCGAGGCATCTGTGGAACAATCACCCTGAATTACACTTTCTACTACGCCTCGTCTGCTTACAATACGCTCCCAGAGTGAGGCCTTTGAGCTTGAGCTCCGACATAGGCTTCAGTATGTGTATCGTGAATATCAATGCAAGCGTTTGGTATGCCATCGTGAGCGCTACCGACGGTTTGACCTGCCAACGCCAACGCCAACGCCAACGGGCGGAAATAACCCAACGGGATTCGATAGTCCAAAGGCCGGGTATAGTGGTCTAGCGTAGGCGCTATCATTGAATATTGGGCGCTTGGCTGACAATCCGATGGATGGACTCGATGTTGGTTCCCAGCCGACGGAAGTAGGTCGAGGATGAATATTATGAATACTCAATCGATGAGATTCGCGTGTTGTACTACTGTGTCACTTTATTACTTTTGGGCAGGCCCTTCGTTGCCGCATAGAAACGCTCAAGTTGCGATGAACAAGCTCAAGGAACTAACATCGTCCATCAACTTCAATGAACCGTACAACGCCAAGAGCCACCGAGAAATCTACGGTTTCGTCCACCCGCCACTGCTACCCACTTTCGACGTTAACCACCCGCCCGCCCTCAGATCACGTCGACACGCTCCCCTCACCAGACGCGTCTTCCACACTCCCGCCCTCGCTCTTGTTTTATGCCGCACGCAACATCCTCTCGCCGTCCTTCATTATTGGACAAATCCCTGACTTGCTCAACCTCCTTACTGCTGTCGAGACTCTCCGCCGGTTCGCTGCGCTCAAATCTGACGAGGCCCTCGAATGGCTAAAGTATTATGAGGGTGAAAAGACCCACGGTCGTAATCTGGACGTTAGATTACTCGCGGCGGGTGAAGTACGCGCGCTACGGCGTTTCTTGGACAAGAAAGACGCACAACGGAGACAGTACATCATGTTGGTTCGAAGCCTCATTCAGCTCGTGAGCGGTCTCGCCCTACCTGATCATACGAATGTGTCGTTAACGCAGCGGACATCGTGGCTTCGCGCCATAGTACATCCATTACTTGTGGACAGCACCCGAATCGTGTCTCCTAGCGAAAAGGCTCATCGATTTCTTCCCGGGGTCCATACAGGACGTCGACGTCGACAAGCCTTCCGAGTTACTCTTCCACGTTGATCTCTCCAAAGACGAAAAGGAGTATTTTGGACAACTCAAAGTGGAATGCCGCGAATGGATGAAACTAGCCGTGGACTGGGAGAGCAAGCGAGAGGAGACGTGTCGAGACGAGGGGTGCGTTTGTCAACTCATGCTTCAATGGCCATTCCCAGATTCAATTCCCTCGCGCAAGGTTACCTCGAGAGGACATGGACGAGACATTTGCAGATGACTTCCGTGCTACGTTTCCGCAGCCCTTTGAACCATCGGAGATGGCACGGAATGTTGACATCTATATGAACATGGTTGAGGATATCGTTCGGAAACTCGAACAGTGGTTCCCTCCCTCGTCGGGGGAATGACACACCAGTGGGCGTGCTGCCATCTCATCATTGTGGCATTAATAGGTCGTCTAATTTAGGCGAGTGCCAAGGTATATCAACAGGTGAGCAGTAGGCAACCTTACTCAGGATCCAAGAGTGGTTGATATCAGCTTTGTTGGACCTTTCCACAGTTATCAGAAACTTAGACAGCATTTCCACGATGACCCCGACTACATGCACTTTTTGTACATCCGATTCAATGGCGCTCCAATGTATAGCACAATGTCTGTGTATTCATGATGATCCATCGTTCCCCGCTGGGAGCGCCAAGGGTCTTCGTGTTATCAGAGTTACTCTAGCCAAGTCCGTGCTTAGCTGGCGTGAGGTAGGTGTTATACGCGACGACGATGATGCTTGGAAATGTTGCTCATATAAACGTCCTGGATAGATTATGTGCTTGGCACCAACCAGTGTATTTCACATCCCATCAGGCGACTGATAGCATGAACGAGGTTGCATGGAATCCGAGAAAGGAGTAAATGTAGGTATCCTGTTTGGACAAATTTCCATTCAACTTTGGGAACCGTTGCCGCGCCGCGCCGCTGATGGCCCCAGGAGAGCCAGCTTCCGGCGAGATATGAGTGTAGGGGAAAGGGCCATCATACATGGATGGAAATCATGGAGCTGGCCTACCATCTCATTTCTCACAAACAAGTGAGAAAAGCTAACGATGCATTGCACGACCCATCAATAGATAAGTTGCCTAACCTCGAGTCATATCTACAGAGGTGGCGCGGGTGGGTCCTAGAAACGGCCCGGGGTTGGGCGCCTTGCCCGCCCACTCGCAATCTAGTCACGATTTCCACCTCCTTGCAGCTGGACATTCTTCCGACGCTCCACAGCCTCTTGTTCCGCTACCTCTGCGTCACGCTGTCTTCCACCACCTTCTGCGTTACAAATCCTTTGTGAAGCGTCACGAGCGCTTCCTCCATCACCTTGCGAATGCGTGCAACTGGTAGCCACCGATTACTGCCCGCTTTTTACTCACTGAAACCTGTGTGCCCAACTCCAACCTTCTAGTGAGCTTTCGGGGGTATCCTCCCACAAGCGAGCCCTCCCGTGTTCCTCTACTAGTATCCGTCTTTGTTCTTCTGCATCAATTTTCGCTCCTGGGCGGGTTTTTTCTTCGAACGCAAAAAACTCGTTCGCACTGTACCCTGGCCTATAATTAATCTGTCGTTCCGCTTCAGCCCACACTTCTCCCTCAAGGAAGGCTAGTCGCTCCTTGTTCCGTGCTTCCACGATTTTTCGAGTCTTGGGCTTCATCTCTCCTTTTCTTTGCCTTGCTGATCGTGGACCTGACTCTGTCCCACATGTTGGTCACGACGGGGTTTGTGTCAGAGGAAGTGTTCGTCTCGGCAGTCACGCAGGACAAGGATACTTCGATGGGACCATGTCCGTGGGGAAATATGGGACAGCGAGGCGAGCGCCTTGTTCGTAAGTCGAGGTTCCCACCATTCAATAACGTTTATGAGGGGCTCTACCACCCGTACATCCAGCCGACGTCCTAGGCATCTGATTGGTGGGTTTAGGTATCCTGTGCTCCTGCAGTCTATATCTCGACTATAGATGGTACACCAACGAGGTGGAAAAACGCCTTCAGTGACCCACGTCGGAGAAAGGAGGGATTATCATGACGACCTGCTAGCTCACTGGCAGAACTACTAGCACATGCCAGTGTCAGACACGCCGGGACATCTGTCTTCGTTCGGCCAACATCGACATCATGATGAGCATATGTCGCTCAGGGAGAGCCTCGATGAACCCTGATTAGCAGTATGGTTCGCTCTACTCGTTCGGCTCTAGTCCCAGTAACGAAGGATTGTCTCTCTATCCACACGACTCATCGGGTCTGCACCAGGTCAACTCTCATTATTTCCACCCGCGGTGAACAAGCCACATACAACACATCTCACTGTGTGTCCGGCTACAAACCAATAATACTTGGGTCGTCGGTATTACATGCGGGCACCCGTGAAACCTCCAACCTTGAATCTCCAATTCTCAACGCTGTCGTGCGGCGTTGAGCTTCCTGGAAAACGCTTCACGACACTGATAGTGTGTCACCTCACCCCTGTCACCACATCCCATCAGTCAATAACCTTGAAGAAAGACAAACAAAGGGATGGGTAAGAGGAGAGTCACTCGCCGTGGCGCATGTACCGCAATGACGCTATTCCCCAATCGCTTACTACACTGCGGGCATCTACAAAGTTCAAAGGTAAGCATCAAAACCGTTGTGCGTGCGCATAGCACAAAGAATCCCAACGTACATTCGACTGTCCGTCACTTTTACCCGCCTCGACTCGACTTTCATCAGCTGTCTTTCCACGTCTTCCTTCCTCGCCAAGTTCACCTCTCGTACGACGCAATTGTCAAATATGGGCGCGCGTAGCGATTGTACTAAAAACGGTCTCACGTCGTGAGCGTTCACGAGAGGTGGGAGAAGTTGGAGAGTTTCGACGGGATCAAGACGTGCACTGTGTCGCGCGATGACGGACAGAGCAGGGGAGAGTAAGTTGGGTGGATTGGGGATGGTCGGTCGGAGGTACAGTTTGAGGAGGGTGAGGAAGATCGAAGAGGGTGTCGGAGTGGAGCTCGAGAGCCGTTTGCAATGCCTGCAAGTGATTCAGGGTGAGGTAGCCACGAATCAAGTTGAGGCGAACTCACTCCTCAGCCTTAGCAAAGTCCCCCAGTTTGTAGACGTACAGCTCGAGCGCATGTTCGTGTCTACCCATGCGACCCAACAAAATTGCACGCGCTTCGTAAAGGTCTAAGGTGGAATGGTTGAGATACACAAGAGCTCGCAGGGGACCTCGCCCACCTTCTGAGAGTAGCCCATACAATCGGTCAGGCCGGTAATGCTCCGTCGTGTCGATAAACTTCAAAAGTTTCCCATACACCTCCTTATGCTTGTCTGTCCCAGCCAAAACATCCGGATAACAAAGGACAAGGTATCGGTCCTCGAATTTGAATGCACCCAAAAATATTTCGGAGAAATGACTCACCCTCTTCCCCCTTCCTCTTCGCAGTCATCGTAATCCCAAGATAGAGCTCAGCCAGTCGGTCATGGAAGCCTGAGCTCATCTCTTCTTTCTCGTCGATGAGATATTCGAGATACCGCGTTGCTATGTGTAGGTCGAATTTTTCGAGGTAATCCGTAACCGCCCCACGAGGAAGCTCGATGTCGTCCGAAGTAAAGATCTATAAAACATTTGAACAATCACCGAGAAAGAGTGCGGTGTGATACCAACCCCGAGGGCCATCTCCCGATCCTGCTCAAAAACCCAGCGTGCAGACTCGAAGATCTGGTCTAGATATTCCGGACCCAGCTTCTGCAGATACGAGATGGAAGGACCGAGTTTATCCCTCATGTCGTATTCTTTCTCACTGAGCCTGTCGGAAATATATCTCGTTAAGGCCCTTCAGTAGATAGGGGATCCCGACTGGGATACATACTGCTGGAGTAATTTGAGGGCCTTGGCGTGCATCTTCCTCCCGTTGTACAAGAATATAAGCTCCGCGTGTTTCTGCGCTCCAGAGAATGTGCTAATGAGTTTCTCCTCTCCCGCGCATCGCAATACGAGAGCAAGGTACCCAACGCCTCGCCCACTTTCTTGGATGCAAAAAATAACGAGAAATCGGGGCTCACCTCTCTCGCTCTCAGCTCCTCTTCCACCTCTTCCACCTCGCACCAATTTGGCAACCGACAAAGTGGGCCCAACATACTCGGTTTACCGATCAGATAGCTCTTGAATAATGCCGTGTCAACGATCTGAGCCCTCTTAACAAGCTCATCTTCGGTGAGATCCGTGAGCGCGACGCCCGACGGTAGAGCGTAGAGAGAGTCAGGGGATGTAGAGGACAGCGTCGGGAACAGGTGCGATTGCGATGGGGTTATATGATGAGAGGCGAGTGCGCCAGCAAGCTTGGGCCGGAGAGAGGTTAAATAACGCCAGAGTGTCTCCAGGGAACGCGTTGCGTCGTCTGTAACACCGAGGGGCATACGAAAAGTAACACAATCACCCACTGATACAACTTACCATAGGAAAATAATACGTACCGATGACCTTGCCCTTCTTCTTTCCGCTCAATGAAGCGACATCGTCTTCCTTGGACGCTGCTGCCGCAGGCAATAAAGCACCGAAACTTGTCTTCGACCGTACTCTAACGGAGCCCGTCGGTGACGGCGACCTCGAAATCGTCACCGGAAGTTTGTCTTTACTCGCCGCCACACTATCCTTACTCCCTCCTTCATTCAACTTGGTTGATACCACATCCTCCGCTCCAGCGATACCTCCACCAGATTGCTCCTTCGACTGTGTAGCTGGACCCCCAAACAACGCTATCCATCCCTCCTGTTTCACTGCCAACCGTCCAGAAATCTTATCAGGGTACAATGCAATGACCTTTGCAGGATTAACATCGAGATCTAGGAAGGTATTTATCGCATCGTCGTATTTCCCGGACCGGAATTGCGACATTGCATTAAGAGCGAGAATGAGAGTCCGTTTAGGGCTAGGACTTGAGACACGGTCCAGTAGGGCTAGGGCTTCTGTGTAGGACGCTCGCGATAACAACTCCTCGATTTGGGCATCCCAATCGCGCATAGCAAACTTCCAGATGCTAGAACCCTCCGAGGTTGCGACTGTCCGGTCGAGAGGAGTAGAGATGAGAAAGAGATGAGAGGGGATCTTCGAGGCTGTTGCGAGAATTGTGCTGGGATGAGTAGACGGGACGTTGGTGGTAAGTAACCGTAGGGACGAGTTCGCGACAGATCCATTCGTGCCATTCCGAGAAGTGGATGCTCGAAGGAAGGGGAACGCGATAGTCTGCACTGGGAGCATATTGATTGATGAGATGATTTGAATGACTGGAGCGTGGATAAAGGATGGTTGCGTTTGTGATTGCGCCGTCTCTTGCGATAGTGATGAAGAACTTGTGGGAAGTGAAGTATTGCTCAAGCCATCAGAAGGTTCCGCGGTAACGGGTACCGTACCAGCTGGAAGGATGGAAAATATATACGGGTTCACGAAGGCTAGAGGGGTCCAGTAAAACGATCAATAAGTATAGGCGGAAAACAATAAACTCACCAATCTCTTCGGGCTGGGTTGGCCAATTGATACTATTAGTTTTCGTCTTGGCATCAACATCGATGACAAATCCCTGGTCTAGAAAAGCCTCATCAACCGGCCCTCAGCAAAAAAAAAATGGGTTCGACTGACTCTCTCTGACAACAACAACCTCCCCTTCACCAACCCTTGCTAGGCCGGGTTTCGCAGTCTTGCCGCTCAGGCCGAGACTCATGTAACTTGACAAACCGGAGAAAGTCCCCATTCCTAGACCCGATGACGAAGGAGCAGTAGGTACGAGTGCAGGTATCGTAATATCTACAACCGTCGAGGTCTCCAGAGAGAAGATCGCATATTCAGTAGGAGAGTATGCGAAACATATGTGCGAGGGATCCAAGAATGCTACTGCACGAGGTGAGTGAGGGAGTGGTGTTTCCTGATCATCATTGCGTTGTACGATCACCAATCGGGGTAGTGTGATGAGCGAACCCGGGAAAAGCAGTATGACTGTATACAGACGTCTCACCTTGACCTCTTGAGCCTCTCCATCTTTCCAGGTATACACGACCACTTTCCGACGACAACCTACCACGAGAGTTGTTACCATGGTTGGTATTGGTATTGGACCCTTCTCTACTTCGCCAGAGAAGCCTCCAGATGGGGGAGAACCGGATAGATTGGGACTTTGAAATCCTGGGGCATTGTGCACGCTTGCATGGACAGCGAACGACAAAGCACCCTTTGCCTGAGTGAGTTTTGTCGGCGGTGAAAAGGAAGGGAGTGGGTACAACGTCGGGAAAGTTTCTGGAAAGAAATGGCCATCGATGAATGGCCAGAACTAGCTGGTAGGAGAGACTCTAACCGGAGAGAACGACAAGCGAGTTAATATCTTTGATGTACCCTAGCTGATCGATAGCCTTCCTGGATATCCCAGTCTTTGTCTCGACCGGCGTCGCTGTTGGGTTTCCTTCTTCGGCTGATCGACCGGCACAACTGAACGTCAGTGAGGGTGCATGGGCGAGAGCATGAACGCACCCGCGTCGGTCCCTTCATTCAAGTCGTAGGTGTGTATGTTACCGGTTGCTGTGCCAATATACAGCCTGTTCCCTTGACAGTCCGTTAGTGAGGAAGTTCTGTGATCATGATGAGAGGGAGTCACCTTGGACGAGTAACGACTCGGGTCGTTCCTTGAATCCGCTGAGCACTATCGTCGGCGAGTCGAACGGTGCCATGTTGCTTGCTCAGTGTCTATCGCCAGGAGAGGGCCCAGCGTTGACAAGAGCAAGACGTAAACCCAGGACTAACTTCTTCGTTGCGTATACTTACAGAGGCACAGCCACCACGAAGATCCAATCAAGGGTAAAATGCTGGTAACTCGAAGGCATCAATTGGAGTATATACAGGCCCTTTCAGATGTAGGTAGTCTCATAAAATTTAAATACAACTTCGTCTCACCGCCCATGATCTACAGAGCAAGCTGCAACAAAGTTCCGTAAGTCACGCGACTCGGACCCTGATCAATCATACAACCCACCAAAGCAAGATGACCCCCGACGACCGGGCGTGCCTTGAAGCCATCCGACACACCACTGATGGTATCATACCAATCACTCAGGGGCACGTTGTTCGCACCGTTGGCGGCGTACTTGCACACTGAGTCGATGAACGTGTCTCTGGTGGTAGTGTTGGTCATAAAGGCAGCCGTCCACATTTGCCAGTCCGACTTGGTATAGGTGTGTCTGCCACGCGCGCGCGTCAAACAGGCATTGACGGGGAGAGGCGTAGGTTTGACTCACCGAGTGTCGAGAGGAACGCCATAGGTATCTTAATCAAGTGCTCGGTCAACAAATCAAACAGAACATGTATTTTGTACTTACTGACGACAGTGGCATACCAGGCAGTCTCTACAATCAAAACAAACACATGAGCATGGAAAGGCTCATATACCAAGGCGACCTTACGCATATCATAGACGGATTGCGGGAACACATTCGTGCCGAGGAGCTTGTCAGCGTACAAGTTATACGACAAACCCCAGCTAGACACCGTAAGCAGATGCTCAAAGAAGCCAAATGTACCCAACGTACCTGCTGTCATTTCCGTAGGACAAGTCTAGGTGCTGTCCATCCTTAGCGGTGGCATAATTCAGAATCTGCGGTACATAGCCGGCCACAATCGACTAGAATAATCTGCAGCGTCAACTGGGAACATGCGCCGTCTGATGCACTTACGCTATAGTTTTGTTGGTTGGTAGTGTCGCCAAGCATTCTAGAGATCTCGGACATGGCTTGGATGCCAATGACACCCTTGATGGCGAGATTAGTCTGGTTAGCAAGCGCACCAGCAAAGTCGTCCGTGCTGATCTGGTAAGCGGGGATAAGAGCCTCCGCGACGAGGTAGCCTGTCCATTGGTTGAGCAAGTTGGTCTGCAAACGGTCAAACAGAGAACGCGGTCGGGTTGCTAGACAGTACTCACATATTTGGTGATGATCGAAGTGTCCCCCGTTTTCTGAGTGTAGCTCAAAGTCATAATGAGCATGTTTCCACATTCTGTCTGGGGTGAGTGGACAAGAATGAAAAAACATAAAGTACACTTCACCTTCGAGTGGCATGTCTTCTGCGTTACCATCGTTGTGCCCGATGGCCTTGGGGTATGTAGAACCTGGTACACATGAAGGCACATCCCCGTCTCGGGGAAAAATCTCACCGAGGTCATGGACTGCGTATGTTGCTGGCCATTGTCCTGTGGCTTGATACTCGAACAGACCAAGAAGGATATATTTGCCGAGCACAGGGTTAGTGTAGAGCAAGATAGGCCAAGCTGGCATGATCACGTCAACAGTGTTTACATTCTGATAAGGTCCACCCAAATTAGAACGTTCCGCTATATGTGAGGCGGAACTCAGACGCACTCCATCACTGGATATTTCTGACCCCAGGTCAATCAAAATTTCAAGGTGAGCCACAATGAGACGTACCCTTCAGGAACATGAGGATATCACTAGTATTCCACGAGCCATCACTGTTTTGCGAAATCGTGAGCTCCATAGCACCAAATGACTGTCGGATGGAAAGTTGAACCAAGCTAGCATAATTGCTAGAAATTGCAGAAGCATCACTCTCGACTTGCTTGTCAAATGCTTGCGCTCTGAGCACTGCGTTAGGATAGTCTTCGAGGAATGCTTCAATCTGACCGTGATAACATCAATTGAAGAGGATTGTAAAGTAGGATACAATAACGCAATGCTAACCATTTCCTCGACGCCGTACGGATAGGCACTCCAGGAGTAGAGACTCCTGGCTTGATATGCACCTCCGGCAACAATGTACTCGACAGCGGGATCCCTCACATGGCCTACAGCGAAGACGACGGTATCACTGGTGCCAGAGACTGTGCCGAGATCCTGGGCGAAAGCAAACACTGGCCAGTCATCACTAATAGCGCGAAACTTGGTGTCGGATGTATTCGCAAGAACGCCGTTGTTTATGAATTGAGCGCGAACAACGATGTCTTGACCTGTCTGATAGGTTGTTGAAGTTCCGTTCTGGGAGAAACGATCAGACTTCCGTAAGTTCGAGAGAAACCGACTCACATACGTTCGTGGTAGAATAATAAGCAGCACCCTCTGCGCAGTACGAAAGTGAACTCAACCCGAATCACATGTCAAGCCAGCACGACGAACTTACGCATGATGAAATCATTGTACTCAGTATAATATTGCTGTGTTTGAAGCATAACTTGGTGAGTGAAGACCGGCCCGGTTGTATTACTCTGCCAAACGACAATTTGCATATTGTCCCTCGCAGAAGCCCACTCAGCACTGATGTCGGTGTAGACGCTAACTGCATGTGCCGCGCCATCCACAGATATAGCCTGCACAGTGAGGTACGAAAACGGAGTGGATTGCTTCACGAGGTCCGAGGGCTAGTATCAAGAAAGTGGTCATGGATATGATTAGACAGTGATGAACTGCATGTACCTCGACAGGGCTAATGAAACTAAGAACAACATCAATTGGTCCGGCGCTCAGACGGAAGTAGGTGGAAGTGGCAGTGAACTGAGATAGCGATGAGAAACTTCAAGGGCGAGTAAATATCTGGCAACTACCTGCATGCTCTGTTGGGTTGCGAGCATGGGCGTGGCGCCGGAGACGACGGGGTCTCCGAGGATGGTGTATGTCGTTCCGTCAACTCTGATGTAACCAGCCCATCCAAGGTTCTAGTCAGGTCAGACGAAACCAAGCCATGATATTATATACATGAACATACCCCGGTAGCCCAGAACTGCGGCCAACCCTGGTTGATCGCCGCTCCAGCGCCCTGTGGAAGCCATGCAGACAAGTAGGGTGTCCTCACGGCGAGAGGAATCGACGCAGGGTTGAAAGGTGACACGGTCCACGGAACCGCTAAAACTGCTGTAGTGAGTAATGATAGAGATGCTACGGAGAGCAGAGGGAACAACCCCATTTTGGCAGAGTAACTTGGGTAACGAGACTTCACGTAGCCAGAAGTTAACATTTATATTCCCTTGCGGCAGAATTTATTTCTCCCAGACGATGAGCATGACGAGAAGGGCAGATGGAGGCAGTCCACATGATATATCACTTCGCAACTATTGTCGGGATGACAAGCCGCGCCGCGAGTTCTAAGTCGTGAGGCACAGCTTCAAAAGAAACACCAGGCGACGAGTTCTAGTACTACGGTCACCAATGACATAGACTGGCGTTATCGTACCAGTGGGAAGGCGATACTTGAAATTTGAGTAATGGGAAACGGCCCAGATCCACAGGCCACCGCAGTAATGACCACCGCAAAATGACCATAGTGACTAGTTCATGAAGCCTGCACAGATACAAAACCTGTATTAGTAGTACTACGATCACACGAACACCAACAACGCTACCTATTCTTCTCGTTCCATCCCTCCTAAAGAACGTAAGTACAACGCCCCGTGGAGCCCGAGGCGTCATTAGCGACGGTGGCGCCGCGGGTGCGATGGGAACGAGGTAGTAAGTTCCGAATATCTGGTACAAACAAGTAGGATCCGATTTTTACTGGATTCTTGGATGCCAGCGGGAGACTAGCATGTAACGAGGTCAACTCGGTGAGTGTTATTCATCCCGCGATAAGATCATGCGAGTGGCGGATAGCCTTGGGTCCGGACAGAAAAAGGTGGAACATCATGCAAGGTTCGGAAGTGGTTCAAAAGGACTGCGGACGAGGCTCCATTAATCCCTAATGCCTACAAAAGGGTCTTAGGAAGTTGGGTGTTATTGATTTCTCGGAGAGGGAAAGTTCTCTCAGACTAATTATTGTTGTAGACGGAAATGGGTCTGGAAGAGCGTGAGAACGAAAAATGTGGCGAATCGGACTGGCACAGAATGTTTCCATGATGGTCGACCAAATGGCCCTTAATGCAACTAGTTGGGAACCACGCAGCAGGAAGTGACTCCAGCAGTTAGATCAAGGGATAGGCCTTGATTACATCAATGTCCCCTACTGCTAGCTGTCAACTATATCATCCCCTGAGTACAAGGGGGACCATCAGGCTCTCAGAGATCTCATTGCTCGGCTTGCACCCCGACAAGGTGCCTTACTGAGGCCGAAATACGTCGTCCTGGTAGGAGAACAAAAATCCTCACTTGATTGCGCCTTGCGCCTCGACGTGACTAGGTTGTCGAAAACGGGCAAAAGTCACAGCGTAAACCATGTGAGTCACACTACAGGGAAAATCATGATGAACATAAGCGAAAAGCCTCCATGATGGTCGAGAGCTCTTCGGCACCGACACGTATCCTTTAGCCAGCGCGATCATCAGACTCGGAGAATTATTTTAGGTGCGAAACTTACCTCGCAAAGATCCCGTGTCACCCTCCCTCCGAGCCGACCCGTCTTGAACGGGCGCCTATGCATACCGTACACGTTGCACAGCGACGACGTGTAGCTCTTGACGTTTCAATAATATCTACCGAGTCCAAACGCCACGCCTGTGGACAGTTTCAACTTGTTAAAACTTTGACGCCACTTAGATCTCTCTGTTCCACGTGCCACTTCCCGCCAAACGCGATCGTGCGGAACATGTTTTGTTTTGCGATATGCCGATGCGAAGCCCTGGACTGCCAGGCCGAGTAACCCTTGATGCTTAGCACCGAGTGTAACATGTCAATAAACATCCGATCGGGAGCAGCCTGTCGCTGAAACACAGAGCGGCTGGACGTTGGCCCGTTGCCATGTGGCTCGCCGGGCGGAAAATCATTGTGACACTCAAGGTGCCATTAGGCGCCGCAAGTTATGTACAGTATCCCGGATGCCGGCACGGTGAGTAAGATCGGGATAAGCGGCGTCCGTCGATCTGAGCAACAAAGGCCTGTGGCATCGTGGGCACGTTGGACATTTTCTTTCACGCTGTCTTTCGAAAAATTCCCAGTGGAACGTGTCGGTGGCGCCCTAGCCAAATGGGAAGTGCCGGTGTGACCCTCCGGCAACAAGGATGAACATTCTTGATCGTCAAGAGAGCGAAATCACCGACTGCAAGGATACTCACCTAGGATCTTACTATTCTGTTAAACTGGGTAGTGCGTTAGGACAGGTTCTGAGCGGTTGTCAGTTCTGCGAGAAATAAAATTTTCATAGGACCCTTATTTGTTTTTTCATTGTAAGAACCGAAGAGGCGTGCAAAGTAAAGTGCATTCGAGTGGAGTATCTAGGACATTGATGATTGATGGCCAAGCCATCTACGGATGCAGGGTCTATGTACATATGCTCAAGAGTTTCAAAGGATGACTGAATGACGAAATTCGATATCAACAATGTTCTCTGCATCGCCCGGGGACGATTTAGGAAAAAAAGTATGAAACGAAAAAAAAAGTACAGAGAAAGGAAGTAATATACATACACAATAACATACACCTTCATCTTCTATTATTTGTCGCAAGCTTTTTTTGGTTCTTCGCGGTTCGTTCGGGTCATGACACTACCATCGAGGAAGATACCCTCGTCGAGAGGTCCCGAAGAACAGTTTTGACAACGGACAACCACGTGTTCGCCCTATCCAGCTCGTCGTACGCGCCTTCGACATGCGCACTGACTTTTCGCAGGATTATCCGGCGCAGCGCTTTCGTATCCTCGTCTTCTTCGTCTCGTAGCGTCACAGCCAACGAGATAACGGAAGACTGCGCAGTAGAAGTACGCGAAGAGTTCGCGCTACTGCTGTTGCTATGCGGCGGCGAAATATAAAATAAACTGGATGACGAGAGCCTGAAGGTATCCGCATGGGTATGTAGACCCATCGCCTTGGTCCTATCAGGCCAAAAAGCAAATGGGTCGTCCACAGATGGATAGCGAAGACGGAGATTATCCACCATGGCCTCCCGAACCTAAATAGTAATTGAGTTTACTATGAATGACCTGAATGACGCTGTTCGCTCGTCTCACCTTGACTGTCCGCTTGATGATTCGTTCGGCTCGAGAGATGCAGTGGTTCGCGGTGGAGATCAGGTGGTCAATCTGGATAGAGCAAATGCTAATTAACACCCGAATAGGTAACCCCAAAGAAAAAAAAATTACCCCATGCAGGCATTCATCAATGGCGGATAAATCACGGCTCGCGGCAGATAAGACCACCTGAGCGGAATTGGTACCGTTTCCGGACAGAGAAAGATCAGAGGCAGAAGAAGCGAACGAAGGTCGTGAACGGCATGTAATGCCCTTCGTGTCTGTCACAGTGATGGTAGGCTGCTCGGTGTCTTGCTTCACCTGCCTTCCAACTGCGCAGTGAGGATCATCGAGCTCGTAGCAAAGCTGAAGCCGAAGAGGTTTGCCCGTCACGATCTTCTTCTTCAACCACGCTTTGAGCTTCGAGGCGCCACTTTTCTCAAATTTGGAATGGAACTTGTAACCCTTCAGGAGTGCCTTGAGCTTGCCATCCTTGGATTTCTCCTCAACCGAGCTCGCATACTCTCGCGAGAAGAGCTCCCGCTCTATCTCAATAAGATTCGCGAGGTGTGCCTTGTACGTCGACGAATCCGCGCTGAGAATGAAGCTGTCCAGCCATTCGGGCCATGGGACCGTTCTAACGCCAGTAGGAGATGTGGTTTCGAGAGTTCGAGAAACGGCGTCCGTGAGAACGGACGCGTCAACATATTTCTTCACTTGCTCGTCTTTCGGTAGGGGTGCATCCAACTCCACAGCCGTCGACTGCGAATCTTCAGAGCCTCGCGGGGAAAGTTTGTACGTCAATCGAGCAAATCGAGAATGAACGGGATCTTGCGCGGACAGTTGTTCCTCGGCCTCTTGTGAAGCGTGATTCCACTGGCGGTCAACAGAATTGAGGATCTCGCGGGTGCTGCGTAGTTCCTTGGCAGTATCGTCGATTTGGCCACGGAAATGTGCCAAGACATCGTCGCCCAATTGGGAGGTCTCTTGAACGACGGATGCAAGTTTATTGCATTCTTCATGATTGCGGACGAATTGACCCTCGTTGGAAAGGTATTGGAAATTATCTAGAAGTTGTTCAGAGCTCGTAGTGATGTCAAAATCGGGCGGAAGGTGGCTCGCGGGTCCCCGGAATTCGTGAGATGAGGGAGGGTTGATAGAGGAAACCCAATTCGTGAGTGATGTGATAGAAGAGAGGGACGTTGAGGTGCCCGGGCGGATGGTACGGTCGGACAGGGACGACTGAGGTCGATTGAACTGTCCTTCGGTCATAAAAGCCATGCGGAAATGTGGTTTTGCCACCTCAAATGGAGTGAGTCTATCAAAATCGACCAGGAGCCATTAGATGTTTCGCATGCCGGGAGAGAACAACGATGAAACTTACCCTCGCGAATTGCGTAAATTCCGGTAGGACCCCGTTGGGTCACAATGAAGAAAAGCATACAACACATCGATACATTCGCCGTGCTCGGCGGCTAGATGAATACAGGTTTCTTCGTTTCTGTCTCGAGCAGACAAGGGTGCGTGGAGATCGCGAATGAGATGTACAGCGAACCGGTATAGAAGTTGTGCAGAGTTTGATACGTCAGTAACGCGTCCAAGTCGAGCAAGGCAGTGAAGTGGTGTATAGTGCTCCCAGGCAGTAAACAGACTGATGTCGGCGCCAGCGCGGTAGAGTGCGTCGAGGATCTCGATAGACGGATTTGGTACAGAGACACAGTAATGGATGGCGCTCCAACCTTCAGTATCGGGTACATTTACAAGAACGGGGCCATTCTCCAGAGGGGATGGTTCGAATGACTGTGGTGAAAACAACAATGCGTAGATCGACGAAAGATCGGCGGTGAGTACAGCGTTTACAACTGAGTCAGTAATGCGAGAAAGAGATTCGGGGGGAAAGGCCGTGGCAGGAGGTGAGAAGGGCGTAGGCGGAGCGGAGGTATACGGCGATAGCTGGGCGAGATCGATGCAGGAAGGCTGACATAGCGCTTCCTTGTTTCCGTTCTAACGCAGGCCTAGGTCAGGTCTGCCCGTACAATCCATCTCGAAATGTACCTTGTACTCGCGCCAGCGATTGCAGCGTAACGCGTATTCACACGCCCAGAGAACACTTGGATGGGGCAGTGCGAATTGGATGGAAGAGCGATGATTTCGATCCCTTAGGTCAGGGAGAGAACCGTGCAAAAGCTGCCAAAGAGGGTAATCAGAACAAGCACGCATTATATCACGCTCCACTCACCAATTGTTGCACGACTTCCATTCTGCAGTCACGCGCAGCATCTAGGGTAGCGATTGAATGAATATTGAAAGATGAGACGAGCTCTGAGCGGACTTACACATCAACGGCGTCGCACCGTCAGTATCCATACCGTCAGCAGAGACAGCGCCGGAGCTGCACTCGAGCAAGAGTTGGACGACCTCGGGCATGTCGAGCCAGGCAGCCATACCAAGCGGAGTCACGTCATTGATAGAGTCCTGGGGCGCGTTGAGGGTGAAGAGAGATATGTCAGGGTGAGAGGCTGCGATGCGGATGACGCTGAGGCGGTCCTGAGACATGAAGGACGCGTCGGACGCGTCGACGGTCTCCCATCTGTGGGGAGCGACGGGAGAGGTGAGCGGGATGGCCGGTGGCGGCGGAAAAGATGGGAACGTACCTGTCGGCGGTGAGTGCACATGTGAGGACAGTGCGGCCCGAAGTGTCGGATGCGTTGATGTCAGCGCCAGCTTCGAGGGCGTCGTGGACGGCGGAAGCGCAGCCTTCGGAGGCAGCCTGGAGGAGGGCGAAATTTTCAAAGGAGCGGTGTGGGCGACTCATTGCAGGTCGTCGGTGATTTCGTGAGGGGAGGGGGAGGGCGGGTGGAGGAGGAGGAGGAGGGATGTAGGGCGGGTAGTAGATATAGTAAATCTAAGTCGGGGATGGATGTGTCGTGACGGAGGTAAGAGGAAGAGAAGAAGGCGAGTTTTTGGAGCGAGTTCTCCCAAGATTTTCCATCTGGGCTGGACTTGTATACGTACTTGGATAATGCGGAGAAAGTGAGAACTCGGCCATTCGTTCTCGTACAATATTTCGCCTCGTGGCCGCGTAACACAAACAAAAAAAAAATATAGAACACAGTGTAAGACAAACAAACACACTCACGCTCAGGACAATGCGTGGCTCTCGACTGTAGGCGTTCGACCCGTACAATGGGGAACATTGCTCCGAGGACGAGCACCATAGAGCTAGAAGCGACTTCCAGCATCGACCTTTGCGGCACCACACGATCCAATCGCTCCTTCCCCTTCTGTTCTAGCCCGCCAGCTCTCGGGAAATTGCCTAGCAAATATAAGGTTAATTACCCAGCATAAGGTTAATACCCATGCATTCAGGATCACTAGTACTTACTCAGGACGCTTATGTCTGATGCCAGCCCAATATTAGGGATACGTATCCGATATCGATACCAATATCGTAGCTTGAAACGATGCGGGAAACGAAATGAGATATACGAGATGATCGGAAGATAATATGATATACGTGGAATACATTAACATGCCACCGATGCTATGAAAATTTACTCGTCATTTCTGCCAAATGTAAATGAGGGGGGGTGCAGCTCTCCTCAGCTGTCCGTGCTAGGACGCTCAACACGTCGACATCCAAATGCTTCTAATCATATACCCTGTGAACCGGTAGTGGCCAAATCCCAGCGGGTTTACAGAAATGCGTCTCGTGACAGCGCGCCCTGGGACGCCAGGATACGTAAGCACACCGTCGTCCGCCAGCACCGAAGCCTACTAACCTTCACTTGTTCAAAGTTGGTAATAGCCTTGCCTAGGTCCCACGCGTTATTCTGCAGACAGTCAACGGCAAACTGCACATTTAATCCTGTTCGCTGGCAAATCTGCATAATTAAACCGCGCTGAGGCTCCGCCTGCGCCCGGAGACAACCGCGGCGAAGAGAAGCGTAGCGTAAGCGATGCGCAGCTCGAGTGGGTGGGCTACATACAAAAGCGGCTAAAGCATCTTGGAGCGCTTGAGATGGTGACGGAATTGATGTCTGCTGTTGCGTCACTTGTTGGGATGGTGATGAGTCTCCCGCTTGCACTTTCATGGGTCCTGGCCTCCAAGCATCATGACTAGAGTATGCTCGGATGCACCATTGATCAGATAGTATCATCACGTCCCAGCCATTCAACTTCGCACTGCGAAACACAGAATAACAGACAACCGTCAATTTAGTAATCTCAAAATCATGAAAAACTCAAACAAACCGAGAACCAGGCGGAGCGGGGGCAAGTATAAATGCCCTATCAAACGATCGGATACCTTGAGAAGGCTCTAAAGGCACATCAAGGTCAGATACACGTGACGTCTCAATATTGCGATATTTGGCAGCCGCAGACCAGGGTCAAACCGGGTATGTCCGAGATGACACCCCACCAGACAATAATCGCGGGTCACGAGCCAAGTAACATACCTTCGGTGAATTGACCGTGCAGCGAAATGAATAGCTTTAGGTCTTCGCCATGCCCAACGGGCCAAGCGTCAACGGAGAACTTCTCCGGCAAACCCGAGATCTCGTGCTTGGTTTTCGGAAGGGCGGACATGGCACCAATGGCAGCCTCACTTCCAAGATGCAAACTGTGGAATGCCTTGTCTGAGCCACTCCCGCCTCCTAGCCGATTCAGGTTCCTCGAACCACCATTCAGCCAGACTGACCAGTCCAGCTTCCGTTGATTCGGTAATTGGGAGTGCAATCCTTGTATCCGCGCTCGAGCAGGAATGGTTGTATTGACAGAAAATGAAAACGTTGCAGATGGATGGTAGGCGTCCAAAAGCGCAGCCCGTTGATCATCAAATAATGGGAAAAACCTGAGGTAAACACACCTAAAATCACCACCACTGTGAGAGAAATAGAACGGGAATTGCTCACCGTACAAGGAAGTTCCTGATGATGCTGTCTTCAACCCCAGTAATAAATGAGGGTTTCATTTCGTAGGGAAACGAAGTAGCAGTCGGGCGCTTCTCTGTTACTGAGGCCGGTGAAGGTCCAGGTGCGTCGAATCCGATTGTGGCAATTGCTTCCTGGTCTAGCATGACCAGAGAGGGGAACCGACGGGCCATATCGCTGATGATGCGCTAAGGAAGGAACCATTTATTTATTTTTGTTTCCACCATGCAACTCACCCTTTATACTTGTCCCCTCTTCCGTGTTTGAGTTCTAGCTCCCTCAGTGGGTTGCCAATCATGATCAACTCCCGAAGGTGTTCCAATTTACCCTTTCTCCCAGAAAGGTAGTCAACATCCCGCCAGACTTTGAGATCATTGTTTTGCAGAGAGAGGTTGGCGAGCTTTGGCAGGTAGTGCGCAAGGGTTGATAATATTTGACCAGAAGCTATCTTGTTGTTGGCCAAGGAGATCGTTTGAACCTGACAATGATCAATCAACCCACTAAATAAAATCAAAGACTGAAACTTACCGGTGGCTTGAGATTTGAAGCGAGCTTGAAAATGACAGAAGCTTCCCTCGCTGTCGACCCAGGTGCACCAGGCGGCAAAAGCCCATGTTTCGTCAGTTCCGGGTCGTCCAACATGGACTGCCAATCAACGAGACACGACCTTCAGATTCCCGGCGCCCAACATGACAACACGCCCGTGCCACTCACCTCGAGATTCAGAAACTGTGCGTCTGGATTCCACCTTCTGTTCACGAAATGTCTCCAGACGTCAATCGTCTTCACTACCACTGTGGGCACTCTTCCACTACCCGTCAATGATGTCGTCGTGACCGCATTCCTGCGAAGCCGTCCCACCGTCGGGTTCCTTGCGCTGGAAGCGCCACGGATCGAGATACCCTCCATAGGCGCGCCCGCTGGCTGTATCCGTGCGGAGAGCTTGAATACCACCCCACGTACATAGCAGAAGCGCGTTCAAGGGCGGCGGTGGGAGCGAACAGATAACAAAGGTGAGCGCGGTGTTTTCAGATAAAAAAAAGGGGGGAGACAGAGATTACGAGAGTACCGTTGAAGGAAAAGATGAGGGTGTATGATACGGCGATGGAATGGGAGCAAAACCATCGATGGGAGTAGATAGGTTTATACACAACAATGTTAAAGCAGCCGGCAAGCGGAACAATAATGTGACGTTATGCAATGGTATGATGAATATGCGGAGCGAAACGTCGAAAGAGTAAGGTCTTGTATTTACCATGGAAGCCTTGGATGGACCCGCCTGGTGGTCTTTGAAAGCATCAACCGGGCGAGGGCGGTGAGAACGAATCTTGGAAACGCCTTTGCGCCCGCCGGGCCTGTCTGCAGAGACATCCTTCATGCGTTCGTCTTTGTCAATAAGTCCAGCACTCCTGAGAGCGTTTGCGGCCAATGTGCGGCTGCTCGTCGCGGTTGTCGGGCTCGAGAACATGGCTACGGAATGCAATGCTGGTCTGAAAGAATGGAAGCTGTGCGTGTCAGTGATGGTGGTGGTGGTGGTGGCGGCGGTGGGTGGTGATGGTATGAAGACAGGAAGGATGTGGTCCGAGCGTTCTGGTGAAGTATGAGTTTGAATGAATCAGCTACTGGAAAAGCGGCTGTGTCAGCGTCCCTTGTTTTGCCCACAAGTGGCGCAGTGGAGACGATTGTTTGGTCCAGAGGCTCATGCCAAACAAACCCAGGAATTCTGGCTACAAAGCGGACTTCTATTATCTTATCAAATGTGACCAATGTCACGCCAAAAAAATCATAATTCGCAGAATAATGTAATTCGAAAGCAGTGTGCCGGTCTACATAGTGTCTATAATGCCACAAGCGACTTCAAAACAAGTTGCAAACTGCGTAACAAACCTAATTTTCCCTCCGTCCATTAGGTTGGTACATGTACTGATGAGTCGTGACACCATGTCCATGTGAAGGAGGCTTCGATCCAGACCCAGCTGATGGATTTGGTCGCCGATAATATGCACTTGTACTCCCGGATCTCTCTGGTTGTTGTTGTGGAGTTGTAGTGGAGATGACGGGTGAGGTGGCTGCCGCAACAGTGGGCATGGGATACGGGAAATTGCGTGATGCAGGGGCTTGTTGCTGAGTCTGGGCGTGGCGAATGGCGGGGGATGGTTGTGCAGAGGTGGCAGGTGTCGAAGGAGCTGGTGAAGCGGATGGCTGAGTAGAATTCGGCGGAGCAGCCTGCGACGGTGGCGCAGGAGGGTGCGTGTTCTGCTGCATGGGTGCTGCGGGTTGCGGTGGAGGTGGGGCCGAGGTAAGTGTGGGTGTTGGTATGGGATTCTCGGTACCTGGCGTTGGTGCACTAGGCGGCGGGCGGTCAGAAGATGCTTGACTTTCTGTATCACGCCGACGCTTTGTTCCCCTCGAAGAGGACTCTTTGAGACCAAGCGAAGTCGCTTTGATGAGTATTTGGTGCCTGATAGAAAGTCCTCAGCCAATACATGGAATTAGAGGTAAAACCGTACCTTGTCCGAGAGTTGCCCCATTTTTCACACAATGCATCCCACGCTATCTCTCCGCTGGCATTTCGATGTTCCTCGGCAAGCTTTTTCAATTTTTCAGTTTCTTCATCCGACCAAGCGCCTTGGTTTCCGGCGCTTCCTAGAATTGGGCCCGCGGACCCATTCGAACCTGTAGAAACGCTGGGCCCAGCTTGCGGTGCTGGAACAGAAGGGTAAAAACCGCTATATCCACTATAGCCATAGTATGGAGCAGTCGGGTATGCGGGAGCACTATACATTCCTGGAACAAATTGTTGTGGTGTCGGGTGCTGATGTCCCATGGAGACAACAAACGATTGTGGATTTGATATTACAGACGCCGCTGACTGCGCGGCTGGCGGAGGTTTTCCATTTGCCGAGGGAGGGGGAGTTGGCTGCGGTGGTGGTTGGGGAGCCTGCGGTGTCAAAGGGGTATAACCTGGGATGAATGGGTATGGCACGGGAGGAGGGTGCGCAGTTAGTCGAGCAGGTGAAGCAAGCTGCATAAAAAATATCATTTAAGGTGCACACCATAATCGAGAAAATGGTTACGAGAGTGTCGCAAATTCGCTTGGCCTCACCGAGCATAGTGAGGGGGTCAACTTTGACGCCTGGTCCCATCTGATAACATTGGGCGATCACCAGTGAAGGTGTAGCTTTCTGAACGCAAATGAAGTATTAGCTCGACCCTTACGCGAAACTCACCCCCAGGTTAAACTCACGATGAGCTCTTCGGCAGCACCATAAAACTCAGCACACAAATTTAGAACACGCCATTGAAACTCATAATATTGTTGGTTGTGCGGATGCACTTCCCCCGGTGCTGGGGGCGCAGAGTATTGGTAAAATCCATGCGTGGTAGGGTGTTTCGCAGCTGCAGTACTCGCGGCTGATGCATCTCTTTCGGCACCGGATCCGCGAATACGCCTATTCTTTGAACCACGGGGACGACCGGGACGTCGTTTACGTTCAACATCTTCAGATGTTGGCGGGCCGGATGGCTGGGGTGGAATGGAAGGTGCTGGGTCGGCGCGCTGCTTCCCCGCTCCATTCGCATTGGGTGTCTGTTGAGCAGTACGGTTTGCCCTGCGAGGTCGGTGAAGAAGTCGCGATGAAGAGTTGTTTACTCGTATACATATAAACGTAAAAGTAGGACACATACTCGTCACCGTCATCATCTTCCCTTTCGAGTTGCTCCTCCACAGCGCCCTCGTCTTCACCTTCCTCTTCTTCTTCTTCATATTGGGGCTGGACTATTGGTGGATTAAGTGCGTGTGAGAGCGGCTGATAATGCTGAGGATTGTCCATGAAAGGCACGGCGTTGGAGTGACCCCGTCTGATCAGATCTGTTCAGGAGCTAGATATTAGGATTTCGCCGGGTGTAATCGAATTTTTTGGGGTGGGTGTTTGTGTTTTTTGTTGGGGTTTACCCAGGTCACATTGCACCGTCGGAAAATAAATATTGACTCTCCGAAAGTGTTTATGTAATTTTATTGATTCTCTCTCTCTAAACCCCTATTTCCTCGTTCCAACGTTCCACCAGGTTTGTCTAATTAGCGGCAGAAATAATTCAAAAAGAGGACTTATGGCCTAATTCAATTTGCGCAGGTGATAACCAGTTGTCCTGAAATGGCTTCATTCCTGTCGAATTCGTCGACCCTCCGCAAGTATTCCGATGTCTTTCGGTGCCTTTCTGTAGAGATTTTGCGGCGGGATAAGTGTCACAAGCATTCGGACATACCTGCGGCGATACTGACACGTCGGCACCATCTGAGGACGCCGTGAAGAAACCTAGGATACTGTGGAACACACGAACGTGTCGAACGAAGGCGCGTTGAGGACTCACCAAAAACCACTCGGGACAAGCCTCAGCTCGAGAGCGGCGGCGGGAGCAAGTTGAGTTCGGGCCGTGGCGATGATGCAAAGGATCTTAGACGAGACAATACAGATGGCGTAATCGTCGTGTGGCGTGTCAAGCGCAGTCTGATGACGTACAGCACAGATTGGCTGGTCGACACAGTGTCGCAGACGGCGAGACGCTATGTTCGTGCGACGCTCTTCTGTATGCGCTCTATCGTTGGCAGCATGCCTGCTCGGAGCTATCTCCCACGAAGCAGTACCAGTAGCCCCCTCCCTCGACGTTATCTTGACTAGTGGAACATTCCGTGGTGTCACCAACTCCAGTGGAACCGACGCTTGGCTTGGGATACCTTTCGCTCGACCTCCTATCGGGCCCCTGCGGTTTAAAGCACCTCTGCCGATAACTTCGCCGTTACAAGTGATCCAAGATGCTTCACAATTCGGGGATGCTTGTCCCCAGCCGCCGTCATCAAGCCTCGGTGCCAACACGAGTGAAAATTGCTTGTTCTTAAATGTATGTTCTACGGTTCTTGAATATCTTGTAAAATGGGCATGAAAATATTTCACAGGTATGGCGGCCAACAGGAACATCCGCACTCGCACAACTCCCTGTGATGGTTTGGTTCTATGTATGTCTATTCTTAACTTTCCTGGGTTTTCCTCACGAACTGGGAGTAGGGAGGAGCGTATATTGTGGGGTTAGCCTCTACTAGGTGAATCTTCCCGATAGTGTTTCACTCATGGTTTCTGTGAATAGCGCAGCTTCCAATCCATCATATAATCCTGCTAGTGAGATTCTGCACTAGTACTGCCGTCAAAGATATGATTCGACCATCTACTCTAGGGATAATCAATTCGAGTGTGACAATTGGGAAACCAATTATTTTCGTTTCTGTGTGGGTTTAGAGGCCAATTTTCTGTGCTGGCGTGTACTCATCCATGCAGGAATTACCGGCTGAATACATTTGGTTTCGTGAGTAGTCGGCAACATGGATACGCTGGAGAGAACTTACAAGTGTAAACAGTTGGCGAGTGCCGATGTTCTCCCTGAGGATCTCAATGCTGGTCTTTTGGACCAGGAGGCAGCACTTGTATTCATACAAGAGAACATCGCGTGCTTTGGTGGCGATCCATCTAAGGTACTAACTACTTTCCTCTACTATCCGCAACTACTGAAAATTCAATCAAGGTTACAATCTGGGGTCAGGTAGCCGGTTTTCATTTCCAACTTCGTTCCCTTTAACGATGATGCCAACTAGTCTGCTGGCGCTGGTAGTGTCGAAGCGCAAATGTTGTTTGCAACCGAACCTACCTTGTTTCGTGCCGTAATTGCAGATTCGTCTACTGGCCCCTTGTAAGTCAGTTGAAAGAGATCACAACCATTTGTTTGCTTAACCAATCTCATTTTCAGCAAGAATGCGCCATATGCTTGGCAGTATGACAAACCAGGGATGCCATACTCCCGTTTATTGGCTGCAACAGGGTGTGCAGCGGGACCTGGTTCAGTCCAGTGTTTGCAACGAGTCCCATATGAGGTATAGTCTTTTCCGAGTTTGTGGTTGAGTGATTATGACTGAATGGGCGTGGAAGACGCTCCTGAATATTAGCAATGCAATGATCGACTCCACTCTCAATGGGCAATTGTGGGAACCTGCAATTGGCCACGCCGGCAGCTTTGCCCCAGAAAGACCCTCACAGAGGATTCTTAGTGGAAACTATCTCCATGTGCCCTACCTTGGGGGAACCAATGTACGTTCCTGCCTATCGGATATGATATTTCTACATAACATATAATTGTTACGTAGCTAAACGAAGGAACACTCTTCAGCCAGACGCTTTATAATCTGAGCTTACCTCCCTCCGAGCAGACGTCTGCCTTCAATAACTGGATGTATAAGTTGATCGTGGATAACTCGACACTGACGCCAAACATCGTTGCTGGCATCGACAACTTATTTCCTGTGAATGACAGCACATATGGTGGGGCATGGCACACTGGCGACATGCTTTACGACAGAGCGGAATCGTGGTACACAGACAACATGTATCACGCATCGAGACGTTTCTTCTACGATCATGGCGCATCGCTGCAGCCGATGTGGGGATATTATTTCACTGAGTTTATCCCGGGAACATCACCTGCTCTTGGTGGTGAGTTGATACGAATTGAATGGGCTGTTGTTTGCTGCATTATCTGAACATATGACAGTATACCATGGGTCCGAGCTGTTGTTCATCTTTGGCCCGGTCCCTGATACCATAGAAACTAACTTTGCGGATCAGATGACAGAGTACTGGATCAACTTTGTCCATGATATGAATCCCGGCCGTATGTCAATCCGTCCCATATTGCACTTTCGGACTATGATTCACACCAAGTTCTTTTTTTTTAGCAAACTGGCCGCAGTATGACACGTCTTCCAGATACGTGATGCAGTTAATGCGGAATAACATCACGCTCATTCCTGATAGTGAGTAAACTCCTTGTTGTCATGTTCCCCGCTCCCGCGATCAAGGCGGGCCGACTAAACCATTGTGTAGACTTCAGCATCGCCAGGACTGACTACCTCAATTCACCTTCTGTCCTTGCCGCGTTTGAGAAATAATTCTATCCATGGATCTATCTTTTATGTTTTGCACTACCTTTGATCATGTACTTTGTTACGCTTTCGTCTTTGTGCGTCTCCTTTGAACAGTTATCCTTGTATATTCACAAACGATGTCAGTCATCACTAGCCGGTCACATTGTCAGTCAGGCTCGTCCAAAATCCCTATTCTATGGTCAATGCAACTTCTCTCATATCAACTCACACTACACTCTTTTTCAGCAGACGTGCTTCATTAGCCGTCTTCCAGGCCAGTGATTCTGCAAAGTGTTTCACCATCCTGTCGTAATGCTTTGATCGCAGTGGTGTAGTAGAGGAGCTTCTACGCACCGTTTTGCTTCCTGTGGGCGGGGATGTGATACAACAATCAATTCGGCCTGCTCTTCCAGTGGTGATGATAGTATTGACTTGTGTTTGTAGACGATGCATGTGAACTTGGGAATCAAAACGATGAGATACAGTTTAACGTACTTACTACTCACAAGTTGTTCGTAGGTTGTATTGTGCGACCATGGGCACACACGGCGGCGAGCAGCTTGGGCCTCCCGAGCGTTCCAGCCTTGAATCTTCCGGCAATGTGAATCACATCGATGAGCCCGTCCGAGTCACTAAGCCCGCTGAGTCTGAAAGGACAGAGGTGACATTGTTAACATCCCGTAGAGAGCTCTGGGCTTTCTATCTCTACTACGTCGTGCGTTCTCCTCGAAAGTTCATAGTCATACGATGTCCGCCTAGCTGAAAAGACTCTAGGGAAACAACGGCTTATCTGGCTTCAACTTTGGCCCGTCTCAGTTCCAGAACTTGCTCTATCTTGCTGGGTATGATCCAGCGTACCCCCCGTACTCGGCACCGTGCGGCAGCGGCACAGGTTGCGTACTTCCATACCTTGGACAGATCAGAGACAGTTCGTATCACATTGTGGACACCAGAAGCTTACCATTGACCGTTCCGCAGTTAACTCCATCGTTCTCCTCACGAACGGTATTAGCTTCGCCGTCCAAGCAGTCTTGCTTCTCGTCATCGGGGCATGGGCTGACTATGGTCAGTGGAGGTGATTATGTGTATTCCATCATGGGAGTAAATATCTGATGAGCGATCCGAGACCTAATATCACCATCATATTCACGCTAGTCGCAGTCGCAGTCTCGTTTGCATGGCTTGGCGTCGAAGACCCCTCCAAGTGGCAGGCTGGCGTTGTTCTCTATATTTTGGGTTGTGAGTTTGTTTTTGATACCACAACGTTGGGACTGGTATGGTTAACTGCTCACCCTCCGGTTGCTAGTAATAACGTACCAGGTACACATACATGAGTATACGTTTACCTTCTTATCTAATGTTGAAGCAGGGTGCCCTCACATTTTGGACAGCAGCATTTCCAGGTCTAGCTCGGAATCTTCCTGAAGTCCAGGAGTCGGCCAAAAAGGTCCAACGAGGAACTAAGAGGTAAGGCTGGCAAGTATGTGACATCCGTTTTCTCAATCTCTCTCCCAGTGCAGACGAACATGCCGCTTTTGAATCTCTGTCCAGAAATAGAGTTTCTAACATTTCGTTTACTGTCTCTTCTGTTGGTGAAGTGTTCATCCTCATTATCATGGTGGGTATTCTTGAAGGGATGAAAGCTGAGGAGAACACAGAGAACAACACAAAAGCATTTAGTGCACTTATAGCATTCTCAGGTGCAGTTTGGTGTAAGTAATCATCATTCCTGTTGATGCATGGGGCTGATAGTACCATGTGAATATCAGTAACTTGTGCCTTACCTTGGTTCTTCCTCGAGAAGCATCGACCTGGGCTGTCACTTCCCCCTGGGAGTTCCCTTTTGACAATTGGATTTCAGCAGACATATGTTGCTATCAAGGAATGTATGCAGCTCAAACAGACTTTTCTATATCTTATCTTCTACTTCCTTATGTATGTCTTCCTTTTTTTTCTTGGTATGTATTTTGTGGTTGGCTGACTACCCTGCATATCTTCTTAGGGGAGATGTCCTGAATACCACTGTGTAGGTTTGAGCATTGCAAAAAGTAATGCTTATTGGCTTATCTTTTACAGCACTGTTATTGGCACTTTGCAGAACAGGTATGTAGCAATGAAGTCACTATTCTATTGCTTCTAAGAATGGATAGTGTTGTCACATATTCCACTCTCCAACTGACACTGCTGTTGATTGTTGGCATTGTGACCCAAGCACTTGGAATCTAGTGAGTTTTCTCACTTGGGCTTTCAAGTGCAGCAAGCTCAGGATATTACCTTTCCAGTGGATTTTGGTTAGTTCAGAAAAAGTATAAGATACCAACTAAGCAGGTAAGTCAGACACTAGATGATTTACAATTTTGCTACAAAGTCCCATAGATGCTTGCTTTCAATGTCTTTTGGATACTGGTTTGTTAAACAGTTATCTATGATGTGGGTTCCCCTGATTACAATTAGGTTCTCACTGCATGGGGCCTCATAGGGGTGCATACCAATAACTTTGGATTCAAGCATGTCTGGGAAATATGGTAAGGAACCATTAAACATATGCTCAAAGTTTATTCAATGGTTGTATGCAGGCTATACCAAGTATTCTATGGTCTTATGGTCTGCCCATGGTATGCATATAGCCAGACCATGATCAGTGAAGTCTCTCCCCTTCCTCAAATGTATTTCTAATACATTTAATCTCATTCTGTTTTATATAACTGATATTGTATGGGGTGAATGTTCCAGGTTTCTCTTTTTTGCACTGTTCTCAGTGGTATGTTATCCTGAGTATCCATGGGTTATGTATGATGGTCTCACTTTGAATACACAGGTTGGGAAAACATCTGCATTTATTGGCCCATTTGTATCATCTGCTATCATCACAGCATCAGGAAACAACAATAACATGCCATTTGCTTTCCTATTTGGCCTGTATGTTCTGTTCCACAAGTTCTCTCTGGACTGTACAATAATTTTGATGACCCGAACAGAGGAACATTTAGCACAATTTTCTTATATATGGTGGATGTCAAGAAGAGTAGAGCTGAGTGTGAAGAGTTTGTAGAGGCAGAGGCAACTCAGAATGCATTTGGAGAGTGATTGTTGCAAGTTTCAAGTTGCAGTCAGGTACTTGAGCCAGTTCTTACTGCCTCTGATGATATCAATCTGTGATTAGTTGTCAAGTGCATCCTCATCGTCCATGTTTGACCTTAGGCTCACCCTATCAGTTCTTCATATATCCTACTTATGTTCCAACCCAGATTGATAGCATCAGCCATTGCTACGTTCTCTCATTCAAGTCTCTCAGATCACGGTGGATTCTTCTTAACAATATGATGCCTCAGCTTCCACTTGTACAACGGGCAAGGGTAAAAACGACCAGCAACCAATGGTCAGTCTACCTGAGCTTGTCTTATGTCATTCGCAGGGACTCCATCCCGAAATCCCCCCCGCTCCCCCGATCGAGGTCGTTGAAAGGATCTCTCATACTCCCTGTCTTTGTACGCCAAAGCTGGGTGTATAGTGCCTTGATTTTTTGCAGTTCTGCATCCACAGCGGCCGTCTTGGCCGCGAGGGATACAAAGATAGCGTGTTGAGTTTGCAAGGTGGAGGATACCACTAAAGAGTGCAGAGCGGGGTCAGTGAGTGAAGATAGACGGGGCGGTCGGTGTTACCTTGTGGGGTAGCTTGGGTTTGTACAGCAGTGGAGGATAACTTTCGTTCGATTTGCTTCGGGAAAATGGTCAGCTAAAGAGAAAAACCGCAGAGAGAAATGCCTACTTCGATCGTGTTCTTGTACCACTGCAACCGCTCTTGCATCTGTTTCGTTACGCGCGTAAAGAATCTATACGAGCGTCATCAGCAGCTCTCATCGTTGCTCGCACCCCTGGAAGCGGCGAGAAACGCACTCTAGTGGGAATGAGGCGTGATTTTTGAGATAGACCCCGTGTTGTTGGGGATTTTTGAACCCGTCGACGATGCGGGTTGCGATGATCGTATCTTGAACAGCTTGGTCTGTTTTCTCTTTGAGATCCTTCGTGAACAGGGCGTCTGATTGGATGGTCGCAGCGACGCCAAGCAACTCCTAGAAGGGGGGATCATTAGGTTGTGTCCATGAGAGCAGCAACGATGCATGATCCCACCTTGTGCACCTCGCGAATGAGATCCTGGCCTTTGGTAGGTTCTTGGCCGAGTTTTCGTTGCTTGAGGTCGTTACTTATTTGCACGCGACCCTGTATGTGTGCACTGGGTAAAGATGAGCGGGGGTGTCGTCGCATTACGGACGATTACTCACTCCAAGCCCTCAAATTTCCTTCTAACCTCCTCTGGTAGGTCGTTGAATTTCGTGGCTTTTGAAAACAAAACCGGCCCGGTGGGTTGAGAGGGTGAAATGCTGACAAAAACGAGAGGTTGTTAGTCTCTTTTTTTTTGGCGTAATTTCGAATCCCAGACCTCATAATACTAAGGGAGTGTGTCAGTCATCAAGCCAGTGGGTGATACACATTACTCACGATGGCTGTCTTTGGGCACCAAACAAGCTGCCAGTTGCGCTGGCGCCGAAAGTAGATGCAGGTGCAGTGCCCCCAAACAGACTAGTACCTGTCATCGCAGGTTGGGTCTGGGTGGTGGAACCGAAAAGACCCGTCATTTGTGTCGTAGTAGCACTTGGCTGGGTCGTGCTACCAAACAAAGACGTTCCAGGCGCACATTGGGACTGTTGCGTCGCCCCTGCAAGCTGACCGAACAGAGAAGTGGAAGGCTGCTGTTGTTGCGTTCCAGTCGTGGGTTGTCCAAACAAGGACGTGGTCGACGGTTGCGTCCCAGTTGGCTGCGTCGTGCTGCCGAACAGGGACGTGCCTTGGGATTGTTGTTGGGTCCCCCCGGCAGGCTGACCGAACAGCGGAGTAGAGGACTGCTGCTGTTGCGTTCCAGTCGCGGGTTGTCCAAACAAAGTCGTCGTCGTCGGCTGAGTCCCAGTCGTGGGTTGACCGAACAAAGATGTGGTAGGCTTTTGCTGTTGCTGAGCAGCACCCGTGGGCTGTCCGAACAGGGACGTGCCTGACGTTTGCTGGGTGCCACTCGCGGCGGGTTGGCCAAAGAGCGAAGTGGTGGATGGCTGCTGTTGAGTGCCAGTAGTAGATTGGCCGAACAAGGGTGTCGTGGGCTGTTGTTGCTGTTGAGCGGTCGTGGATTGACCGCCAAACAAGGATGTGGTAGGCTGTTGCTGTTGCTGTTGCTGTTGTTGAGTCCCGGTTGCAGGTTGCTGCTGCTGAGTTCCGGTTGTGGACTGACCAAACAAGGACGTAGACGGTTGCTGCTGTTGCTGAGTTCCAGTTGCAGGTTGACCAAAAAGCGAAGTTCCAGTCGTAGACTGGCCAAACAAAGAGGTAGATGGTTGTTGTTGCTGCTGCTGCTGCGTCCCAGCTGCAGGCGGACCTAACAAAGAAGTGGTGGGCTGCTGCTGCTGCGTACCACTAGCAGGTTGGCCAAAGATCGACGTCCTTGGTTGTTGCTGCTGAGTGGTACCGGTACCAGAAGGCTGTCCGAATATTGATGTACCGGTCGTTTGTTGGGTACCACTCGCGGGTTGACCGAAGAGCGACGTTGAAGTCGAGGTCTGTTGTTGCTGAGTACCACTTCCTGGCTGTCCGAACAGCGATGTAGATGGCTGCTGTTGCTGTATCGTCTGGGGTTGTGTAGAAGGAGTCGTACCCGTAGCCGCGGGCTGGGTACTGCCAAAGA